>CM064965.1:7094383-7178382 GCA_032847665.1 Solanum chilense
TCTTTTATGTTTTCTGTTTATTATATGTAGCTTGTTTTGTTTTTTTAGTTTAATGTAGTTCTAAAAGTCAATTAATATTTGTGTTTATTGTAGTTTTAATATTAGTATTATTTTACGGTTTGATGTTTGTTTATTTATTATTATTATTATTTTAAAATTGTTAATCAACTATTTGCTATCTTAGCTTTTCAGGGTTTTGTTATTATTCTATTTTAATGTTATTTTTAATTTTCATATATTACGTTATTGTTATTTCCATTTCATTATTATGTTGTTTTAGTTTGGTTGTTGTTTTCCCTATTCTCTTGGGATAAGTTTGTTATGTTTTGTTGATGTTCAGATTATTAAATATATTTGAAATGGGCCGATGAAAATCTATCCGTCGGGTTTAGAGGCCTCCCCATTTTAAAAGACGGAATTTTAATTCAAGTTTATATATTCTAAAATTGTTAAATGTGGCCAATGAGTTATTGTTATTTTTATTATTTTGTTTTGGGTAAAGTTTTAATGACTATTTTAGTTTTCAAATAATTGTGATTGCTTTTATTAATACATTGTTATTGTTAGTTGCTATTATATTTAGGATATATTATTCTTGTTCACTACTTTGGTTTGGGTGTTTCTTTTTAATTGCATTTCTTTAGTTTATAACAAAAAAAAAATTATTATTAAGTTGGTTTTCTTTTGTTCTTTATTGTAAACGGATGTTAGTGCTGCCACTTTTTCCCATTTAGTATAGTATATTTAGGAAGTGGGTATGCCTTAGTGTTTCATTTTTGAGGTTATTACTATAAGTATTATTTTGCTATGCTTAGATTGATCCGCTATTTACCATGATAATTTTATTTGAACAATAATTTCACATTATATTATTTTATTGATCTCGTAGATTTTGAGTTGAAATGAGTTGAAGGGCCGATGAAAAATCTATCCGTCGGGTTTAGAGGCCTCCCCATTTTAAAAGACGGAAATCTAATTCAAGTTTATATATATTTTTAGTTGTTGAAATGGGCCGATGAAGAAATTACCGTCGATTTCCAAGGCCTCCCATGTTAATAAAACGAATTTTTATTTTAGTTATTATTTGAGTTATTTATTTTTATTTATATTATTTGGACACTAACTCTTTACTAAGTGTCTTTACAGGTACCCGGAGGTGCTCCTCCTTGAAATTATTCAAAAAGTTCGAATTGTATTTCATTCGTTATTTTGTGAATATTGACGTTAGGCAAACTTTAGGCCGATAATTATTGTTTTATTGTGTATATTGTTTATTTATTATATGTGTCTATTTTATATTCATTCTCAATTTGAAAAAAAAAATGAATTCAGTCGGGAACCACAATTGTGGATTCCGAAGGGTGCCTAACCCCTTCCCTTCGGAATAATTTAAACCCCTTACCTAGAATCGAATTGGTTTCGTAGATCATAAATGGTTTCCTAGTTTTTTCCTAAAATTAGGTGGCGACTCTTTTCAAAACTCGTTTATTTTTAAAACTTTGTTGAAATTGAACAATTAATCATTTTCGAGTTGCCGCGACGTTTCGCCCTATTTCGACAGAGTAGGGATGTAAACAGAATGGCGACTCCGCTGGAGAATTTAGAGGTTTTAACCAATATGAATTTGTTTTTTTAAAAAAAAAAAAAAATTGAGGAAATTTTTATCTTATTATACCTTGTATTTTATATTTCGATGATTCTTTGTATATTGTATTTAATCATTATTTATTTTATTTTGTGTATATTATCATTGCATTTCATGACATAATTCCGTCAAATGACAAATAGTTTGCATTAGGACAAAGGAAGTTACGTGGCTTACCACGACTTCTTTCAGAAAAACACACAAGTCTAATCTTTGGAAGTAATAAACGAATAGTTGGCTTGCGGTCATCCAACGTCGTTTATTAGCTTCACCCCGTTGTCTGTCCGACTCGGGTAACCGTCACTTCTAAACCAATTCTAGTCATCCTAGGATAGAGCAAACCAAATCCGAATTTAAGCATCGGCCTAAGATGACCCAACACCCAAGGAGTGTTGAGTCCATTAGAAAGACCACCTTGAGTCCATAATGGTCCACGGCCTAAATGGACGTTCATACTTATGTGGTTATATTTGAAGGATTTATACGTTGTTTGAGAAAATCATTGTCTCATAGGGTAAGGGTTAGATTATAGTTTATATAAGTCAAAGAAAGAGCTTCACAAGCTACTAGCCTAGTCGAAGATGTTGACATCCGAAGATTACAAAAAGCCAAGAAAGAAGAAGGATTTTTCGTGGAGGCATAATTTAGGGTCGTGCCTCTGCGTGGGACTGATTACTTTGTATACATTTCCCCTATTATGTATTTCCATTAAGTTTTATTCATGAAATTTGTATAAATTTGAGCTTTGGGGCAATGAAACATTTCAAATAACGTATACATCCTTCGAATCGATAGGCCTACCCTAGGCATAAAAGGGTCACATATTTGTATAGGACGCGCAATAATTGTTTGTATGCTATGTGATATGTTTCAGTTTGTCTTTAATTAAAACAGTGTTTATGTGTTTAATTCATTTTTTGTGTAATATTTTGTATTATCCATTATGTACAGGAACTAACACTTTTACATTGAGTTGTTCTTCACAGCGAAAAATTTATTTATGTTTGAATTCAGAAATCATTATTTGTTCGAAATCGCAAGAGACAAGAGGATTAGAGCAATTCAAATCCTTGTATTTCACAAGACGTTAATATCAAGTGAAAACGATAAATCAGGGGAGTATTTAATTATAAGATGACACCCACTTATTTTTTATTATTTTGCATGATGGTCTTGCTCTCACATATTTTTCATATTTTTGTAGGGATACCGTCCCCGACATCAGTCGGGGATGGTCATAACAATGTCTGGATCTCGTGAAAATTGGAAGGAGACAAAAATTCAAGAAAACATCCGAAAAGAGTACAACAAATCATTACCGTACAAAATTCGTAGGTACATTCTACAGGCAGTATAAATATTAACGATTAAGAGGCTAAAAAAAAAAAAAAACTTCATGACTACAAATTTTAGTGGCGCTAGACATAGGAATTTCTTTGAGTTGTCTAAATCTTTAAATTATTATATGCCTTATCTGCCGAACTACGCGTACCTGATTCTCATGTTAGTGAGATACGTAGGCAACCCTTCTTGGGTTCGGTATTATCATTTCAAATAATAATAAAAAAAAATTAAAATAGTTTGTGCATATTTTCCAAGTCATATTTGGTCGAACTACGCGTATCTGATTCTCATTTCGGTGAGATACGTAGGCAACCCTTCTTGGGTTCGGTATTATCATTTCAAATAAAAAAAAAAAATTAAAATAGTTTGTGCATATTTTCCAAGTCATATTTGCACGAACTACGCGTACCTGATTCTCATTTCGGTGAGATACGTAGGCAACCCTTCTTGGGTTCGGTATAATCTTCTCAAAAAAAAAATTAATTAAAATTATAAAAATCGTTTGTGCATATTTTCCCAGTCATATCTGCACGAACTACGCGTACCTGATTCTCATTTCGGTGAGATACATAGGCAACCCTTCTTGGGTTCGGTATAATCTTCTAAAAAAAAAAAATAATTAAAATTATAAAAATCGTTTGTGCATATTTTTCCAGTCATATCTGTACGAACTACGCGTACCTGATTCTCATTTCGGTGAAATACGTAGGCAACCCTTCTTGGGTTCGGTATAATCTTCTCAAAAAAAAAATTAATGAAAATTATAAAAATCGTTTGTGCATATTTTCCCAGTCATATCTGCACGAACTACGCGTACCTGATTCTCATTTTGGTGAGATACGTAGGCAACCCTTCTCGGGTTCGGTAATCATTTTTCAAAAAAAAAATTAAAAAAAAAAATTGTTTGTACATACTGTTAGAGTCAGGTCTTCAACTCGGTCGGGACCTATATGGTGAAGAGCATGTAAATATATTTGATATGATTGAAAAGACTGACTTTGCGGTAAACCATAGATTCTCGTGGTACCTCTTATCTGTACTTTTGTGATGCTTGAAAATTCTCTTGCATTCAATCAAGATAAGAATAAAATTAACCTTATGTTTCATGTGCATTGTGTGGTGAGATTTTGATTGAAGTTCAACTGTGTTACACTGTTGATCTAGAACTTGACCCGAATGTTTTTCGAGGCGAAATCATGAGTAATGTTTGGTTTGAGAAAGGATTGTAGGCCTTTTTTTTTTTACCCGATTGTGCCTTTCAAAGCCTACCAAATTACATTAATCCTAGTTTTCCCATTTTGAGCCTGAAACCTTCATTTGGACAACCACATCTTAACCACTACCCTTTTGAGTGCTTACGAGCACTATCCTCTCTTGGCCCAACCTTCTTGAGTGCACAAAGGATGTGTGAATTATAAGAGGAGATTCATGTTTGAAATTTTAAAAAGCAAAGATATTGAGTCTCCCAAAATCAAGGAAGCAAAGACGTCTAGAGAAAAGAGAGAAAGGAAGAAAGAAAGTGGAAGAAATAAAGAAAGTTAAAGAATACCCTTACAGAGTCACTGAAAAGAGGGAAGGAAAATATTCCAACAAAAAAAAAAGCTCAAAAAATGAGAAATGAAAAAAAAAAAGAGGGAAAAAACGTTAAAAATGAGAATTCAAAAGAAGATGAAAGGTGGGAGAACAATGAAGAGGATCTGACGCCAAAGGCGTACCAATCATTAAGAGCACAAATTCTTTGTGACGCTCAAGACGGAATTCAGTCACTTTTATCTCAAATAAATATCCTACCCATCCCTAAGCCTACGTTACAAGCCAATTACAAGCCCTACATGATCTCATTCCAAATGTTCTCAAATTAGTGGAGATTTACATAAGGGTCAAGCATATGGTATCACAGTCGTGTACATTGAACATTCTTGCGAGTGTGAGTTCACTTTGAAAAATGTCCTATAATCAAATGTTTCAAATATGTGTGAAATAGGACTAGTCTTTTTCGTGAGGGCACTTGAAACATAAGGATTGATACAATCAAAATCTTTGTTTGAAACAAGATGAACGGATCTTGTTAATCCTTAAGTATATTTGAGGTACCACTTGAAGCTGTAGGAATTACCTTAATTCAATCTTAAAAAAAAAAAAAAAAAGATTTACCTGCAATCTTAACTGTTGGTACCAATCGTGGTGAAGATTTGACTATCTCATCGTATTTTTATTTTTGAAAAAAAAAGGGTCTTTTGAGTCGTTCATTATAAAAGGTGTTGTTAAGTTAATCTTATATATGTGAGATGCCTATTTTACTTCATTGAATTGTCCATCCCAAAATGTGATATGTCTTGTCTTTAGGCTTTGAACATAGCAAAAGATACCATTGGCATATTCCATCATGTTCATATTGTGCATTTTCTACTGATAATCTTTCAGATTCTTTGCAGCACTCATCATCCACAAGGGGAACTACGTTTGACCTGATTCCTGCTCCAACGGGATACGTAGGCGCCACAACGGCTCGGTCATATACCCAGTAAGATTTCCATTTCTCTTCATAATGGAAACTGGGACAGAATTTTTGAGAGGATCTCAAAAATTCATTTGAAGTTGAACATTATCGAGCCATCCATGCCTCGATAAAAATCATGCATCACGAAAAATCATGCATCGAGAGTTAATATTCATGCATTGCGAGTCAATATTTGCATCGAGAGCATGCGCGAGTCAATATTCATGCATCGAGAGTTAATATTCATGCATTGCGAGTCAATATTCCTGCATCGCGAGAAGATTCCATACCTCGCAGAAAATTCATGCATCGCGAGTCAATATTCATGCATCGAGAGTCCATATTCATGCATCGCGAGTCAATATTCATGCATCGAGAGTTCATATTCATGCATCGCGAGTCAATATTCATGCATCGAGAGTTAATATTCATGCATTGCGAGTCAATATTCCTGCATCGCGAGAAGATTCCATACATCGCAGAAAATTCATGCATCGCGAGAAGATTTCATACCTCGCAAAAAATTCATGCATCGCGAGTCAATATTCATGCATCGAGAGTTAATATTCATGCATCGCGAGTCAATATTCATGCATCGAGAGTTAATATTCATGCATTGCGAGTCAATATTCCTGCATCGCGAGAAGATTTCATACCTCGCAGAAAATTCATGCATCGCGAGAAGATTTCATACCTCGCAGAAATGTATGCATCGCAAGAAGATTTCATACCTTGCGGAATTCATGCATCACTAGTTAATTCATGCATCGAGAGTTAATATTCATGCATCGAGAGTCAATATTCATGCATCGCAAGAAGATTTCATACCTCGCAGAAATGTATGCATCGCAAGAAGATTTCATACCTTGCGGAATTCATGCATCACTACTTTATTCATGCATCGAGAGTCAATATTCCTGCATCGCGAGAAGATTCCATACCTCGCAGAAAATTCATGCATCGCGAGAAGATTTCATACCTCGCAAAAAATTCATGCATCGAGAGTCAATATTCATGCATCGAGAGTTAATATTCATGCATTGCGAGTCAATATTCCTGCATCGCGAGAAAATTTCATACCTCGCAAAATTTTATGCATCGCGAGAAGATTCAATTCCTCGCAAAAGTTTACATATCACAAGAAGATTTCATAGTTTGTGGAATTTATGCATCGCGAGAAGATCCCATCCCTCGCAAAATTTGCGCATCACGGGAAGATATTCATGTCCTGCAAGCAATCATGCATTGCCAGAAAAAGAATTGTGCATCTCAAAGGAATATTTAACCCTCAACGTCAACTGACGTTAAATGTCAAGGAGAGAAATTAAGTGTCCACACGGTGAAAAACACTGTCTCCCATTTAAATTGCATTTTTAAGCTGACGAGTTTTATCTCAGTCTTTGTCAAGAGCATTCGAAAGGATGAATTTCTAAAAAAAAAAAAACAGGTGCAAACCACTTCAACAAGGACGCAACACATCATGGAACCTTTTGGAGACAGGTCTGGGATTGACTTCCACCACATTCAACCGCACTTCTTTACAAAGGTCATGTGTTCGGCAAAATTGGGTTTGTCAATTTTCGTTGTCCACGATTTCTTTCATCAATCATACACAACGAAAGGGACAGCTGTTGACACCCAATTTTGGCCTAACATTTTTAAAATTCGTGATTTTGAAGCTTTATTTATTTAATAGCAAATTTTGATCCAATGATTTTAAAATTCATACATTTTGGTCAAATACAAAAAAAAAACAAAAAAATTGTCTTTCCCACATTGTCTCTCAAACAATTTTCAATTTTGCAATAAGTCCCACATCGGCATTTCATCCTTTTTGAGTATTTTTGGGTTTCTATATAAGCCCACTTCATTCACTATTTTTAGGGGAGGATTTGGAAGGGAAAACAAAAGAATACTCATAAATTTTTGAGAATTCTTGGTTCCCATAGTTCAAAATTTTTTAAGTGTTTTTGTGGTTTTTCGAGTTGAGGAGGTGGAGTCGTTGCCTTCAAACTCGTAGTTCCGGTTCGCCGCCCAGAACCAGGTAAATTTTTTTTTTAGCCTTGTTTTATTTAATTTCCAGTTCTTTTATGTTTTCTGTTTATTATATGTAGCTTGTTTTGTTTTTTTAGTTTAATGTAGTTCTAAAAGTCAATTAATATTTGTGTTTATTGTAGTTTTAATATTAGTATTATTTTACGGTTTGATGTTTGTTTATTTATTATTATTATTATTTTAAAATTGTTAATCAACTATTTGCTATCTTAGCTTTTCAGGGTTATGTTATTATTCTATTTTAATGTTATTTTTAATTTTCATATATTACGTTATTGTTATTTCCATTTCATTATTATGTTGTTTTAGTTTGGTTGTTGTTTTCCCTATTCTCTTGGGATAAGTTTGTTATGTTTTGTTGATGTTCAGGTTATATTAAATATATTTGAAATGGGCCGATGAAAAATCTATCCGTCGGGTTTAGAGGCCTCCCCATTTTAAAAGACGGAATTTTAATTCAAGTTTATATATTCTAAAATTGTTAAATGTGGCCAATGAGTTATTGTTATTTTTATTATTTTGTTTTGGGTAAAGTTTTAATGACTATTTTAGTTTTCAAATAATTGTGATTGCTTTTATTAATACATTGTTATTGTTAGTTGCTATTATATTTAGGATATATTATTCTTGTTCACTACTTTGGTTTGGGTGTTTCTTTTTAATTGCATTTCTTTAGTTTATAACAAAAAAAAAAATTATTATTAAGTTGGTTTTCTTTTGTTCTTTATTGTAAACGGATGTTAGTGCTGCCACTTTTTCCCATTTAGTATAGTATATTTAGGAAGTGGGTATGCCTTAGTGTTTCATTTTTGAGGTTATTACTATAAGTATTATTTTGCTATGCTTAGATTGATCCGCTATTTACCATGATAATTTTATTTGAACAATAATTTCACATTATATTATTTTATTGATCTCGTAGATTTTGAGTTGAAATGAGTTGAAGGGCCGATGAAAAATCTATCCGTCGGGTTTAGAGGCCTCCCCATTTTAAAAGACGGAAATCTAATTCAAGTTTATATATATTTTTAGTTGTTGAAATGGGCCGATGAAGAA
This sequence comes from Solanum chilense, assembly GCA_032847665.1. NCBI lineage: Eukaryota > Viridiplantae > Streptophyta > Magnoliopsida > Solanales > Solanaceae > Solanum > Solanum chilense. The sequence continues at coordinate 7,102,984 of CM064965.1, forward strand.
ATTACCGTCGATTTCCAAGGCCTCCCATGTTAATAAAATGAATTTTTATTTTAGTTATTATTTGAGTTATTTATTTTTATTTATATTATTTGGACACTAACTCTTTACTAAGTGTCTTTACAGGTACCCGGAGGTGCTCCTCCTTGAAATTATTCAAAAAGTTCGAATTGTATTTCATTCGTTATTTTGTGAATATTGACGTTAGGCAAACTTTAGGCCGATAATTATTGTTTTATTGTGTATATTGTTTATTTATTATATGTGTCTATTTTATATTCATTCTCAATTTGGAAAAAAAAATGAATTCAGTCGGGAACCACAATTGTGGATTCCGAAGGGTGCCTAACCCCTTCCCTTCGGAATAATTTAAACCCCTTACCTAGAATCGAATTGGTTTCGTAGATCATAAATGGTTTCCTAGTTTTTTCCTAAAATTAGGTGGCGACTCTTTTCAAAACTCGTTTATTTTTAAACCTTTGTTGAAATTGAACAATTAATCATTTTCGAGTTGCCGCGACGTTTCGCCCTATTTCGACAGAGTAGGGATGTAAACAATGAGTGTTTTTTTTTTTCTAAAATCATCTCTGAAGTATGACTTAAACTTAAAGTACATCCATGTGTCACATAAGTGAACAAAAGACATCTTTGAACTATCCAAACAATTGCAAGATTCATTCTTCTGTCTATTTAAAAAATAAAATCACGCCACCAACAAAAAATTAAATGTGTCAAGTGGAATGATCATATGTACACATGGTTAAACTAGTCATGAGTGTGAGATATATGTTTATTCTTGCTTCATTATAATATGTGTATGCGTGTGAATGTTGCATTATCGATCACACAAGTTGTAAATAAGATAAGTGAATACCATGAATTATGATTTGATTGTATGATTTTGAGAATATACTTGTAATAGTTGTTGTGACTTGTTGAATGGATCATGTATTGCATTTATACACGCTAACTTGGATCGATTTCTACGTTCCGACATAAACATTGGATCAAATATCACAATTCTGACATTCTAACATTTTGAATATGGATTTCATGAGAGGACCATTGACTCGTGCTAATTATTGATAATGTGGAATTGGGTGCGTTCCCTGAATTGATTGTTATGTTGTACATTATGTTCTTATAGGTGGGGGTTTTTAAGTTGAAAGTTAATGAGGGATATTCAGTGGTGTAATATGTTGGGCTTTGTGGAGGCTTGTGAGCCGGCCCGACCCATTACTGAAACCCTAGGTTAACCATTTGGTTTTCCTATAAATATGATCCTTGTATTTGTAATTCTTGAGCAGCACAAGTGAAATAAAATCCTCCTGTTACAGTCGTGGAGTAGGGAAACTGAACCACGTTAAATTCTTGTGTGTCCCGTTTGCGTTCCGTTTCTCTTTTCTCTAGATTATTTGTGTGTGTTGTGTGTTTAATTCCCAACAATTGGTATCAGAGCGAGGTTTCAACAACACTGTAACACAAACTGTGAGAAATTGTCACCTAGGGTTCTTGTGTGAAGAACTGTGTGCAAGGAGTGTGCCACCGCCGTTCGCAAGCTACAGCCGTGCAAGACGCCGAGGATCTAGAACCGCCATTCGCAAGCAGCAGCCGCCGCGAACCAGGCAGCCCAGATCGAAGGAGATCTGCCGCAGATCGTAACCCAGCGAGGGAGAAAGCCGCGCAGCAGTAGCGAGGCTGAAAACGCCGCTTCCGTCCAGTGGCCGCCGCGTCGAGGAGCCTCAGATCCAGCCGCGAGCGTCCAGATCGTGAGCATCGTCCAAATCGCCGCCTGCAGTCAGAAAACGCCGTTAAGGGAATTGCCGAAGATCTGAAATTAGTTGTACCGAGTATCTCATTTAGTCCTTTGAGATGGCAGAATATGGGAAGTTCCGAATTGAGAAGTTCGATGGTACAGATTTCAGATGGTGGAAGATACAGATTGAAGATTTGCTGGTTCAGAAAGATTTGGACGTAGTGTTGGGTGACAAGCCAGGAAAATTGTCTGATGCAGAGTGGGCAGGTTTGGATCGGAAAGCTATGTCAGTTATCCGACTCTCGTTGACCAAGAATGTTGCTTTCAACATTCTTAAGGAGAAGACAGCGAAAGGCATCTTGGAAGCCTTGTCTAACATGTACGAGAAGCCATCTGCAGCAAACAAAATTTTTCTGATTAGAGAGTTGGTGAACACAAAGATGAAGGAAGGCAGTTCAGTTACCGAGCACATCAACTCATTGAATTCGATCTTAGCCAGACTTTTGTCAGTTGGCATTAAGTTCGATGATGAAGTTCAAGCTTTACTACTGTTATCATCATTGCCTGACAGTTGGTCCGGAATGGTTACAGCAGTTGCCAGTTCAGTGGGACCTAATGGATTCACCTTTGAGAAGATTCGTGATCTCGTTCTTGGCGAGGATGTCAGAAGAAGGAGTTCTGGAGAATCATCAGGTGATATGCTAAACGTCGTCAGAGGCAGAGGAAATAACAGAGGTAGTGGGAGCAGGAACCGAAGAATGAGTCAGTCGAAGGCTCGGGATGGCTCAGGTGTAACATGTTGGAACTGCAAGGAGGTGGGGCATTTCAGGAATCAATGCCAGAAAGACAAACAAGTCAACATTGCAAAAGACAGCGCCGACGAGGATTTGTTTATCTGTTGCGCGGAGAGCAATGTGGATTCCTGGGTCATGGATTCTGGTGCTTCTTTTCACGCTACCCACAGCAGTGAAGCACTGCAGAATCTGGTTATTGGAGACTTTGGAAAGGTAAGGCTTGCAGACGATAGAGCTCTTGATGTTACGGGCATGGGTGACATGGTGCTGAAGACGCCAGTCGGTTTCTGGACCTTGAAGGATGTCAGAGTTGTTCCAAGCTTGACGAAAAGTTTGATTTCTGTTAGGCAGTTGGATGAACAGGGACATCATGTGAAGTTCGGAAATGGGCAGTGGAAGGTCGTGAGGGGCAATCTTGTCATGGCTCGTGGAACAAAAAGAGGATCGTTGTATATTGTCGGATTACCGTCTGAGGGAGTGACCGTCCCAGTTCAGAAGAAAAACAAAGTCCGGTTCACAGAATCTCGTGGGCAGAAGAAGGTTGTCTTTGCAAGAAAGAAACCCAGAGCCACAGGTCAGATTCAGGATGAACGAGCAAGGAAAGGTTCAGGAAGACCAGTCAGAGGCGTTTGTGGCAGTGGGAGCACCGGCCGTGCTTCAGCCAAGGCTCCTAGAAGACAGTGGGTCAAGAGAACCAGTATTCCAGCTGTTGATACGTCTCCAAAAAATATCTTGCTGAGTATGGAGAGTGTTTGTTCTCAGGGAGTTCTAGGATCCGGCAGTTCGTGTCTCAAGTGGGAGCCGGTAGGGACCGAGGACGAGTCAAGGGCAGTTTCAGCCGTGACTGATGTGTTGAAGCTTCGGGGAGCTTCAACGGGCCTTTCAGTTGACTGATGAGAAGGCCGCTGTAGCAGGAGAGAGTTGAAAAAGATTACTAGACATACAAGTGTTCTAAGTGGATGACAGTTGAAATTCTTCAAGCCTCCAAGTGGGAGATTGTTGGGCTTTGTGGAGGCTTGTGAGCCGGCCCGACCCATTACTGAAACCCTAGGTTAACCATTTGGTTTTCCTATAAATATGATCCTTGTATTTGTAATTCTTGAGCAGCACAAGTGAAATAAAATCCTCCTGTTACAGTCGTGGAGTAGGGAAACCGAACCACGTTAAATTCTTGTGTGTCCCGTTTGCGTTCCGTTTCTCTTTTCTCTAGATTATTTGTGTGTGTTGTCTGTTTAATTCCCAACATAATAAAAGGTGAATGGTAAAGTTCCAATTCGATTGTAGTAAAATAAGGGGGAACTAAGGGTCCCAATGCTATCCTTGTTGTTAGAATGAAGTCATGGGTATCACTATTAATGTAATAAGATGGTTCCATGAAACGGATAGTTAACCTCGTTAGGTATAGTGTGAGTTCAGTAAAGATAAGGAGAACGTAAAGGTGTACCTTGAGCGGTTGGCCGGATTAGTAGTGGTATGTATATTCAGAATTTCCCTTAGGGATTGAGTGTAATAACGAACTAGGTAAGTAAGGGTTTGAAGGCAAGTAAACTAGTTTGATGTTAATATACGGAAAGATAAGGGTAGTCAAAACATAAAAGGTAGAGGAACAATTAGTCTTATTGCATGTTTCGCGAGTTGATTTCTTATATGAAGCGGTGGGTATTCGGGTTGACCGATGATGTCTATAACTACATTTTGTTTGTAATGATACTACTCTTGCTTTGCCTTTTTGACGTTGTCTGCATGCAGGGTCGGTGATGTCTCATTAGGTGAAGACGAAGAAATTCTCCAACAACTTCTATATTTCCTTCCGCATGGTGGGAGTTGTATCTTTTCATTATCATATATGTTGTACTCTTAGTAGCTCTTGTACCTGTTCAGACTAAATCCTTGGGGGTGTTAATTACTTTACAAGTATTAACACGAAATCATTTTAAAGGTTCTCATTTATAAAAGGGATAATGTCCAAGTACCCCCTCAACCTATGTCCGAAATCTCAGAGACACACTTATACTATACTAAGGTCCTATTACCCTCATGAACTTATGTTATTAATAATTTTTTACCCCTTTTTAGCTTACGTGGCACTATCTTGTAGGCCCAACGATGGTTGAGTTTTTTTTTCGAACTAGTGCCACGTTGGCTAAAAAGGGGTAGAAAATTACATATAAAATAAGTTCAGGGGGGTAATAGGACCTTAGTATAGTATAAGTGTGTCTTTGGGATTTCGGACATAGGTTCAGGGGGTACTTGGGTATTTTCCCTTTATAAAACTATGTTATTTCATTTATCTCTGTTTTTCATTAATCTTCGCATGTTTCAATTAGTGAAAGTCGAGAGTTCTCCTAATTAGGTGTTGGAGTAGGTGCCCGCACGGCTCGGTGGGTTGAGTCGTGACATCGCGCGCGCAAGAGTGGATGTATTAATCACATTTTTCTTTTCATAAATGATAGATATTTTTTTTTGTTTAAGCTAGTTAAAAATCTGATTCAGTTATATAAAGGAACTGAAATATTTTGTTATATGATTAATGATCCATTAAGTTATATTCATAATGATTAATCATTAATCAGTAAATTTTATTTATTATATTCAATAACTTATCTCTTATACTCTACTGAAAATTGATACTTTAAACTTTACTCTTGAACTCACTTCAAACTATCAAAATTAAATTAAGGAAATTTTTTTATCAAACTATTCTCGATGAAAACACAGTAAATGAGGTTCATGTGGAATATGAACATGAACAAAAACTAAAATAATTCAATGCATAATATATAAAAACTCGAGAATTGAGAACTCAGAATCAATAATATTACTTATCTCTAGGGTATAATACTAGATTAATCTTTTACTAACTGAATTTAGATGTAGGGCGCGAGGACGAAATGTAACTCCCAAAAAAATTTTGAGCTAAGAGTCGAATCATTTTTAGTTGTGAGTAGGATTTTACAGAGGAATTTAAATTTTTTTAGGTGCCAAGGTCGCAGTACGTAGCAACTCGAGTTCCAAAAAGAACCGGAGATAAATTTGTTCAAGTAATTTGTAAGTTATTTTAAGATTTGGATCAACTTCAAACGACCATAACTTTTAGCATAAAATAAGTTAGGTGGCCCATGAGGTATCAAATTGGAGATCTTTGTATCCTCTTTCCAATGTCACCAAATTTGCTAAAATATCAGCTCGTATGAAGGTGATATGATTCTTTGAGTGCAACGTCTCTAGATAGGGCTTCTTAACCCGAATAAAGGAGGGGTTTTTAGTCTCTTCCTTACACCCACTCACCCTAAGCGTGAGTTACACCTATGTAAAAATTCTGATTTAGTTACATAAAAAAAATTAAAATATTTTTGTATATGACTAAGGGTCCATTAAATTATATTCACAATGATTAATCATTAATCAATAAATTTTATTTGGTATATTCAACAACTTACCTTTTTTATTTGAATTTCAAATTTATTTATGTTGCCATAAAATACAGATTTTGAATATCAATTCAACATAAATTTTCTAACATAAATTCAATATAAAGAATGATTTACTTTCCATAGCAATATTGACTTAAAATTAAATGGATTACTTTCCATAATAATACTGACTTGAAATTAAATGGATTACTTTTCATAGCAATATTGACTTGAAATTAAACAGATTTACTTTCCATAGCAATATTGACTTGAAATTAAATTACTATTGTGAATAAATTTTTTATGGGTGTATAAATACTCATGATGTTTTATTCATTTTTAACTCACATTGTTGGAAATCAACTAATCAATAGATTTTATGGCATTCTAGAATGGAGGATAAAAAAACAGCAGGACGTCAAAAAATTCCAATAGAAAAACTACAAGATGAAACTAAGCGGAAAGTCGCATTTTCCAAACGATTGCCGTCCTTACATAAAAATGCAAGTAAGATTGTAAGAGCTTGTAACGTCGACATTGGAATAGTTTCGTCTTGTCCAAGTGGTAGGAACCAATATTCATACGTTCACCCAACTACTGATGTAGTCATTGATCATTTTGTGAACCCCACAATGGAATTAGATCTGGTTACGAGACTTGTTGCCGAAAATGCAAGGAACATTGCAATTGAAAACAACATCAAATTAAATGAACTAGAAGCAAGAGAAGCAGCTGAAAAGGAAAAAATACGTTCTTTAGAACAAATGGACAATATTAGAGAAAAATGTTGGTGGGAGTCCATTGACCAAATCAATGCCGAGAATCTGACCACATTTGAAACTACATTAAATATTGCCGAGGGTTACTTAAAAGACCAATTGAAGAAGCTAGAAATTGGAACTTCGTCTTCCTCAGAGGCCCCCCCAGAAAATGAAGATGGCTAATCTAGTATATTATAAATGAATCAACTTTAAATGAATCAACTTTGGTAGTATCTTTCATCAATGTCCTATGCAAGAAAATGAAGGTTTAAATTCATATTATCATGTGTGCATTAATTTCCTTTGATTTTGCTATTTTATTTCAATAATGGTTTGTAATACATTTAGTTTGATGATTTCTATTTAAAAAACTTTATCTATTAGTATTTGTAGTCTACTACATGGTAGGTCACTTAATAGATTGTTATGAGTTTGAATATGTGCACAATAACATATCGATTCTCAATATGACGTAAAAAAAATTTAAAGCACGTCATTTTAATACTTATTCGAAAAAATAAAGGGAAGTGATATGCACAAATGTAAATGAGTGTTTGTTTTTTTTTCTAAAATCGTCTCTGAAGTATGACCTAAACTTAAAGTATATCCTTGTATCATATAAGTGAACAAAAGACATCTTTGAACTATCCAAAAAATTGCAAGATTCATTCTTCTGTCTATTTAAAAAATAAAATCACGCCACCAACAAAAAATTAAATGTGTCAAGTGGAATGATCATATGTACACATGGTTAAACTAGTCATGAGTGTGAGATATATGTTTATTCTTGCTTCATTATAATATGTGTATGCGTGTGAATGTTGCATTATCGATCACACAAGTTGTAAATAAGATAAGTGAATACCATGAATTATGATTTGATTGTATGATTTTGAGAATATACTTGTAATAGTTGTTGTGACTTGTTGAATGGATCATGTATTGCATTTATACACGCTAACTTGGATCGATTTCTACGTTCCGACATAAACATTGGATCAAATATCACAATTCTGACATTCTAACATTTTGAATATGGGTTTCATGAGAGGACCATTGACTAGTGCTAATTATTGATAATGTGGAATTGGGTGCGTTCCCTGAATTGATTGTTATGTTGTTCATTATGTTCTTATAGGTGGGGGTTTTTAAGTTGAAAGTTAATGAGGGATATTCAGTGGTGTAATAAAAGGTGAATGGTAAAGTTCCAATTCGATTGTAGTAAAATAAGGGGGAACTAAGGGTCCCAATGCTATCCTTGTTGTTAGAATGAAGTCATGGGTATCACTATTTAGGTAATAAGATGGTTCCATGAAACGGATAGTTAACCTCGTTAGGTATAGTGTGAGTTCAGTAAAGATGAGGAGAACGTAAAGGTGTACCTTGAGCGGTTGGCCGGATTAGTAGTGGTATGTATATTCAGAATTTCCCTTAGGGATTGAGTGTAATAACGAACTAGGTAAGTAAGGGTTTGAAGGCAAGTAAACTAGTTTGATGTTAATATACGGAAAGATAAGGGTAGTCAAAACATAAAAGGTAGAGGAACAATTAGTCTTATTGCATGTTTCGCGAGTTGATTTCTTATATGAAGCGGTGGGTATTCGGGTTGACCGATGATGTCTATAACTACATTTTGTTTGTAATGATACTACTCTTGCTTTGCCTTTTTGACATTGTCTGCATGCAGGGTCGGTGATGTCTCATTAGGTGAAGACGAAGAAATTCTCCAACAACTTCTATATTTCCTTCCGCATGGTGGGAGTTGTATCTTTTCATTATCATATATGTTGTACTCTTAGTAGCTCTTGTACCTGTTCAGACTAAATCCTTGGGGGTGTTAATTACTTTACAAGTATTAACACGTAATCATTTTAAAGGTTCTCATTTATAAAAGGGATAATGTCCAAGTACCCCCACAACCTATGTCCGAAATCTCAGAGACACACTTATACTATACTAAGGTCCTATTACCCTCATGAACTTATGTTATTAATAGTTTTTTACCCCTTTTTAGCTTACGTGGCACTATCTTGTGGGCCCAACGATGGTTGAGTTTTTTTTTCAAACTAGTGCCACGTTGGCTAAAAAGGGGTAGAAAATTACATATAAAATAAGTTCAGGGGGGTAATAGGACCTTAGTATAGTATAAGTGTGTCTGTGGATTTCGGACATAGGTTCAGGGGGTACTTGGGTATTTTCCCTTTATAAAACTATGTTATTTCATTTATCTCTGTTTTTCATTAATCTTCGCATGTTTCAATAAGTGAAAGTCGAGAGTTCTCCTAATTAGGTGTTGGAGTAGGTGCCCGCAGGACATCGCGCGCGCAAGAGTCGATGTATTAATCACATTTTTCTTTTCATAAATGATAGATATTTTTTTTTTGTTTAAGCTAGTTAAAAATCTGATTTAGATATATAAAGGAATTGAAATATTTTGTTATATGATTAATGATCCATTAAGTTATATTCATAATGATTAATCATTAATCAGTAAATTTTATTTAGTATATTCAATAACTTATCTCTTATACTCTACTGAAAATTGATACTTTAAACTTGACTCTTGAACTCACTTCAAACTATCAAAATTAAATTAAGGAAAAATTTTTATCAAACGATTCTCGATGAAAACATAGTAAATGAGGTTCATGTGGAATATGAACATGAACAAAAACTAAAACAATTCAATGCATAATATATAAAAACTCGAGAATTGAGAACTCAGAATCAATAATATTACTCATCTCTGGGGTATAATACTAGATTAATCTTTTACTAACTGAATTTAGATGTAGGGCGCGAGGACGAAATGTAACTCCCAAAAAAATTTTGAGCTAAGAGTCGAATCATTTTTAGTTGTGAGTAGGATTTTACAGAGGAATTTAAATTTTTTTAGGTGCCAAGGTCGCAGTACGTAGCAACTCGAGTTCCAAAAAGAACCGGAGATAAATTTGTTTAAGTAATTTGTAAGTTATTTTAAGATTTGGGTCAACTTCAAACGACCATAACTTTTAGCATAAAATAAGTTAGGTGGCCCATGAGGTATCAAATTGGAAATCTTTGTATCCTCTTTCCAGTGTCACCAAATTTGCTAAAATATAAGCTCGTATGAAGGTGATATGATTCTTTGAGTGCAACGTCTCTATATAGGGCTTCTTAACCCTAATAAAGGAGGGAATTTTAGACTCTTCCTTACACCCACTCACCCTAAGCGTGAGTTACACCTATCTAAAAATTCTGATTTAGTTACATAAAAAATATTAAAATATTTTTGTATATGACTAAGGGTCCATTAAATTATATTCACAATGATTAATCATTAATCAATAAATTTTATTTGGTATATTCAACAACTTACCTTTTTTATTTGAATTTCAAATTTATTTATGTTTCCATAAAACACAGATTTTGAATATCAATTCAATATAAATTTTCTACCATAAATTCAATATAAAGAATGATTTACTTTCCATAGCAATATTGACTTAAAATTAAATGGATTACTTTCCATAATAATACTGACTTGAAATTAAATGGATTACTTTACATAGGAATATTGACTTGAAATTAAACGGATTTACTTTCCACAGCAATATTGACTTGAAATTAAATTACTATTGTGAATAAATTTTTTATGTGTGTATAAATACTCATGATGTTTTATTCATTTTTAACTCACATTGTTGGAAATCAACTGATCAATAGATTTTATGGCATTCTAGAATGGAGGATAAGAAAACAGCAGGACGTCAAAAAATTCCAATAGAAAAACTACAAGATGAAACTAAGCGGAAAGTCGCATTTTCCAAACGATTGTCGTCCTTATATAAAAATGCAAGTAAGATTCTAAGAGCTTGTAACGTCGATATTGGAATAGTTTCGTCTTGTCCAAGTGGTAGGAACCAATATTCATACGTTCACCCAACTACTGATGTAGTCATTGATCATTTTGTGAACCCCACAATGGAATTAGATCTGGTTACGAGACTTGTTGCCGAAAACGCAAGGAACATTGCAATTGAAAACAACATCAAATTAAATGAACTAGAAGCAAGAGAAGCAGCTGAAAAGGAAAAAATACGTTCTTCACAACAAATGGACAATATTAGAGAAAAATGTTGGTGGGAGTCCATTGACCAAATCAATGCCGAGAATCTGACCACATTTGAAACTACATTAAATATTGCCGAGGGTTACTTAAAAGACCAATTGAAGAAGCTAGAAATTGGAACTTCGTCTTCCTCAGAGGCCCCCCCAGAAAATGAAGATAGCTAATCTAGTATTTTATAAATGAATCAACTTTGGTAGTATCTTTCATCAATGTCCTATGCAACAAAATGAAGGTTTAAATTCATATTATCATGTGTGCATTAATTTCCTTTGATTTTACTATTTTATTTCAATAATGGTTTGTAATACATGTAGTTTGATGATTTCTATTAAAAATACTTTATCTATTAGATTTTGTAGTCTACTACATGGTAGGTCACTTAATATTGTGTTATGAGTTTGAATATATGCACAACAACATATCGATTCTCAATATGACGTAAAAAAATTTGAAAGCACGTCATTTTAATACTTATTCGAAAAAATAAAGGGAAGTGATATGCACGATTGTAAATGAGTGTTTGTTTTTTTTTTCTAAAATCATCTCTGAAGTATGACCTAAACTTAAAGTACATCCTTGTGTCATATAAGTGAACAAAAGACATCTTTGAACTATCCAAAAAATTGCAAGATTCATTCTTTTGTCTATTTAAAAAAAAAATCACGCCACCAAAAAAAAAAAATTAAATGTGTCAAGTGGAATGAATATATGTACACATGGTTAAACTAGTCAAGTTAAGTGATTTTTTTTTACAGAAATTGAGGATTTAAATCATATTCAGACAAAATATATTCAAATTCTAAATATTCTTGTAAAAATATGGTCAAAAATACTACTCCAATTTCAAATTTTTGAATAGAACATGCGCCCTAAATTTCCAACATTTCTGTACATTGTATAAAATGCAAATTGCATTGTATCTAAAGTACATGCGCCCTAAATATTTTATTAAAGAAAATATCTAAATAGTTGGATGTAATTCTTTTAAAATAATTTTTTTCCATAATCTTTGTAACCATCACAACATACAGTATAAATATTTCAAAACTTATGTATTGTTGCAAGTAAATTTACTTGATGATGCAAAAAATTATATAAAGTGACAACACGTAAAATTTAAATTCCGAGAATGAAAGATTCATTTCCTATCCTTATCTTTATTCTTTTTAGGTAACTTTGATCTTCTCGTCGTGGCAAGACATGACCAATTTTTTTTTATTGATTCTTAACATAAATAGATTGAAGGATGATTCTTGTTATTTTTTGTATAGTATACAGATATTTTTTCTCACTTAGATAATATAAGGATGTACATTATATTTGAGTCATAGTTGAGGGATGATTTTAGATAATAACTCAACAAGAAAATCAAGTTATTTTGAAAAGTGTTCATTTTTCAAAAGTGTTTTTTTCATAAAAGTACATATTGATAAAAAAAAAAATTGTGTTTGACCTAAAGAAAAATAAAATTATCTTTGAGTAGCAATTAATACGAAAAAATGATAAAGTGCAAATCTTTGCAACAATAGTTAAATAATTATTTCTGATTATATGGGTCAAAGGCTTCGGTGAACCAGTATTACCTTAGCTCAAATATGAGCTCTAAGTTAAACTTAAAATTAAAACAATGAAAAAATTGTATTTAGATTAACAAATAAATTTCAGTAAGAATCAAAACATCATATTTAGACAAACAATACAATACAAACCAAACAAGGTGTTTATGATAGCAAGGTTGCTCTTTCCTTTGATTTAATTTAACGAAAAAGCTAAGATTCAGCATACATTACTCTAAGATCCATCAATATTTATTTATATACCATTTTAGAGATTCTTTTTTCTTTTTGTTATATGGTTGATGTTCTTTATTAGTCAAATAAATGAACTCCATTGTCCTAACTAGGGGTTTTGATAAGGGGTATCATTTTTGACCTTCTTGTTTGAATTTACTATAGTTATGTACTCAAATATTCCAAATGAAGAAAGGAAAAGCATGTTGTCTAAATGACTGAGTTATTTATTGTGATATTTTTAAACTTTCAGATGTTGTTTAGGCAAATCTATATATATTGCTAGACATGAGATATTTTAGTAATATTCATCTGTATTTGGTACAATATAATGAAATCAAACAATACCAAAATATAAGATATATATAATATATAAGCATGATAGCAACGGGTCCTTAATGTATATGTACTAAAAGTTAAACATTTTATCCTGAGCTATATAATTAAAGATAATTGTTACTTTTATTATTCAAAATAAAATGAAGCCCTCCACATGTGTATTATACATGTATCAAATTACAAAACAAAGGTACCTTCTTGTATCATTCAATTTGATTTTACAACATATATCAAATTTTCCAACCCTAAAAGAGCCATGAAAAAACTTACTATATGCAGGGAGAAGGATAAAATAAAAATGTAACTTTTTGGTGAATATTTCCAATGATGTAAGAAAAAACCTAAGGTTAGCCATGATCAAAGGCAATGAGGAATCGCCTGAAAGTCAATATGAACCTAACTCATGCTGCATATGTGGTTTATGGAAAATGTGAGTTATCCAAACCCTTCCATATTGGTGCTCAATATTACTCCCAAAAAATATAACTCAGCGCTCAAGTAAAAAATACTCTCTTTGGATTGAGATAAGTTCTCATAAGAGCCTCTTTAAGAGGTAAATTGTAATCTTGCATGTTGAAATAACTCGAAAGAAGTTTAAATTGGAAACTCATTTTTGGGAAGAATGTAAAAATTTGGAAAATTTGTTAAGTATGTTGAGTTGAGTTTTTGGTCAATTTCAATCAACTATACCTCCTAGCTTAGGATGAGTTAGGTGTCTTTCCATGTAACGTAGGAAAGATCTTGGAATAATCTTTTCAACGCCGCCAAGTTGCGCGATTCAGCTCGTATGAGTGAGATATGACCATTTGAAGTTGAATTGTTCAAATAAGGAAAATCCAAAACCAGATTTTGAAAGGGTGTTTTAGTCTTTTCCTTACCCAATTGTTTTAATTCATTTTTAGGAGTTTAATTGGGGTAAAATCAGATTTTGGTCAATTTAGAAAAGTTGAAGGTTACGCTAGGGTTTGGAGAAAAGAGACGAGGATAAAGGATAAGAGAAATCAAGAATCGTCAAGAACGTTCGAGTTTGGTTGTGGATTTTGCCAAAAATTCAATCCTACGAGGTATGTGAGATCACATAGCGTAGGGTTAGTTCATCCATGCGCCAATCATGATTCAATTTAGCGAAGTTGTTTAAGTTTTGAAAAAAAATCCTTTGAGTTCTTGTTGAAATTCGTTTGAATTCTTGTGGGTTATGTTCTTGAAGTTTGTTGAGATTTGATTCATGTTTTAGGTGTAATTTCGAATTAAATCTAGTATATATTGAGGATATAATCAATTCTAAGTGTTTTGGAAAATAACTAAGTGAATTTAGAGGGTTTATAGATGAAAAGCGGAGAAAAAAGTTGGGGGGCACTTGGGGAGGGTCCTGGGGCGCCGCCCCTCTCAGAGCCGCTGAGAAGGGTCTTTGAATGTAGGGCTCTGGGGCGCTGCGCCCCAACCTTGTCCTTAGACATGAACCTATGGTTTCTAGTTGATTCCAACATTCTAATGTACGTCTAAAAATTATGAAATCATCCATAAATATGATATCATGAATTCATATTTCAATTCAAGGAAAGTTAAGCATCAAGTCTAGAAATTAAGAAGTAACTAGTCCAGAAAAGCTCATAAAGTTTCTAAAAGTCTTTCAAAAATGTTTTAACTTTGTTTTAAGACTTAAGTTTTGAGTTAAGTAAAGAGTAAAGAGTAAAGAGTTGAGAGTTCATTTCTTCAAAAGTTATAAGGGAACTAAGTATTCCTAATAGTTTAAAAAATATTCACATTTGAATAAGAAAGGGAAACAACTGATTTCCCAAGAGAGTTTTCAAGCTAAGTTTTGAGTAATTATATCAAACCAAAGAAAGATTTTTGTTTCAAAAACATGAGCAAAGTACATTTTGGGAGTAGTATTGAGCAGCGATATTAGGACGCGATTTCCGATAACTCTAGTCTCCATAGACCATGTAGCCATAATGGGTAGTAAATGATAATACTTTTTAGATGACTCCTTAAGTGCTTTTTACAATAGAGTAGTTGATCCATTTAGTTAAGACACCCTATATGACGGCAAAGTATAGGACATTTCTAGAAGGATGGGTAATACGTTGTATCACCAATTAAGCTCGTAGTGGTGATTTTCGGTTACAGAATCTCCCACAAAAACGATATTACTTTATTATATGAGTAAATTTGAGTTTGTTATAGCATTTCTTTAACAAATTGAGTTGTTATTTACTATTTTAAATTATTTGTATAAAGTACATTATTACTCTTGTATTACAGTGCATTTGAGTGTGAGATATATGTTTGTTCTTACTTCATTATAATATGTGTATGCGGTGTATGCGTGCGAATATTGCATTATTGATCACACTAGTTGTAATAAGATATATGAATGTCATGAATCAAGACTTGATAGTATGATTTGATAATATACTTGTGATTCTGATTGTGATTGTGGCTTGTTGAATGGATCGGGTGTTGCGTTTTGACATACTAACTTGGATTGGTTGCTACGCTTTGACATAAATATGGAATCAATTGCCACATACCAGTATAAACATTGGATTGGATAACATGTTTTGATATGCTAATATTTTTTATGTGGGTTCCATGAGAGGACCATTGAGTTGTATTATACGTGTAATTGCTTGCATTATTGATAATGTGGAATTGGGTGCGTTCCCTCAATTGATTGATGTATTGTACATTATGTGCTTATAGGTGGGGTTTTCTAAGTTGAAAGTTAATGAGGGATATTCGGTGGTGTAATAAAAGGTGAATGGTAAAGTTCAAATTCAGTTGTACTATAATTAGGGGGAACAAAGGGTCCTGGTGCTATCCTTGTAATTAGAATGAAGTCATGGGTATCACTGTTGAGGTTAGAGAATGGTTTCATGAAACGGATAGTTAACCTCAATACATGTAGTGTGGGGTCATGAGTTGAGTAAAGATGAGGAGAACGTAAAGGTATACTGTGAGCGGTTGGACGGATTAGTAGTGGTATGTATATTCAGAATTTCCCTTAGGGATTGAGTGTAATAACGAACGAGGTAAGTAAGGGTTTGAAGGCAAGTAAACTAGTTTGATGTTAATACACGGAAAGATAAGGGTAGTCAAAACATAAAGGTAGAGGAACAATTAATCTTATTGCATGTTTCGCGAATTGATTTCTTATATGAAGCGGTGGGTATTCGGGTTGACCGATGATGTCTATCACTACATTTTGTTTGTAATGATACTACTCTTGCTTTGCCTTTTAGACATTGTCTGGATGCAGGGTCGGTGATGTCTCATTAGGTGAAGACGAAAAATTCTCCAACAACTTCTATAGTTCCTTCCGCATGGTGGGAGTCGTGTCTTTTCATTATCATATATGTTGTACTCTTAGTAGCTCTTGTATCTGTTCAGACTAAATCCTTGGGGGTGTTAATTACTTTACCAGTGTTAACACGAAATCATTTTAAAGGTTGTCATTTATAGAACTATGTTATTTCATTTATCTCTGTTTTTCTTTAATCTTCGCATGCTTCAATAAGTGAAAGTCGAGAGTTCTCCTAATTAGGTGTTGGAGTAGGTGCCCGCACGGCTCGGTGGGTTGAGTCGTGACATCGCGCGCGCAAGAGTGGATGTATTAATCACATTTTTATTTTCATAAATGATAGATATTTTTTTTTTGTTTGAGCTAGTTAAAAGTCTGATTTATTTATATAAAAGAATTGAAATATTTTGTTATATGATTAATGATCCATTAAGTTATATTCATAAAGATTAATCATTAATCAATAGATTTTATTTAGTATATTCAATAACTTATCTCTTATACTCTACTGAAAATTGATACTTTAAACTTTACTATTGAACTCACTTCAAACTATCAAAATTAAATTAAGGAAAAAATTTTATCAAACGATTCTCGATGAAACACAGTAAATGAGGTTCATGTCGAACATAAACATGAACAAAAACTAAAATAATTCAATGAATAATATATAAAAACTCATATCAAGAATTGAGAACTTAGAATCAATAATATTACTAATCTCTGGGGTATAATACTAGTCTTTTACTAACTGAATTTAGATGTAGGGCGCGAGGACGAAATGTAACTCCCGAAAAAAATTTGAGCTAAGAGTCGAATCATTTTTAGTTGTGAGTAGGATTTTACAGAGGAATTTAAATTTTTTTAGAAGCCAAGGTCACAGTACGTAGCAACTCGAGTTCCAAAAAGAACCGGAGAGAAATTTGTTCAAGTAATTTGTAAGTTATTTTAAGATTTGGGTCAACTTCAAACGACCATAACTTTTAGCATAAAATAAGTTAGGTGGCCCATGAGGTATCAAATTGGAGATCTTTGTATCCTCTTTCCAATGTCACCAATTTTGCTAAAATATCAGCTCGTATGAAGGTGATATGATTCTTTGAGTGTATCGTCTCTAGATAGGGCTTCTTAACCCGAATAAAGGAGGGGTTTTTAGTCTCTTCCTTACACCCACTCACCCTAAGCGTGAGTTACACCTATGTAAAAATTTTGATTTAGTTACATTAAAAAAAATTACAATATTTTTGTATATGACTAAGGGTCCATTAAATTATATTCACAATGATTAATCATTAATCAATAAATTTTATTTGGTATATTCAACAACTTACCTTTTTTATTTAAATTTCAAATTTATTTATGTTGCCATAAAACACAGATTTTGAATATCAATTCAATATAAATTTTCTACCATAAATTGAATATAAATAATGATTTAGTTTCCATAGCAATATTGACTTAAAATTAAATGGATTACTTTCCATAATAATACTGACTTGAAATTAAATGGATACTTTTCATAGCAATATTGACTTGAAATTAAACGGATTTACTTTCCATAGCAATATTGACTTGAAATTAAATTACTATTGTGAATAAATTTTTTATGTGTGTATAAATACTCATGATGTTTTATTCATTTTTAACTCACATTGTTGGAAATCAACTGATCAATAGATTTTATGGCATTCTAGAATGGAGGATAAGAAAACACCAGGACGTCAAAAAATTCCAATAGAAAAACTACAAGATGAAACTAAGCGGAAAGTCGCATTTTCCAAACGATTGCCGTCCTTATATAAAAATGCAAGTAAGATTCTAAGAGCTTGTAACGTCGATATTGGAATAGTTTCGTCTTGTCCAAGTGGTAGGAACCAATATTCATACGTTCACCCAACTACTGATGTAGTCATTGATCATTTTGTGAACCCCACAATGGAATTAGATCTGGTTACGAGACTTGTTGCCGAAAATGCAAGGAACATTGCAATTGAAAACAACATCAAATTAAATGAACTAGAAGCAAGAGAAGCAGCTGAAAAGGAAAAAATACGTTCTTTAGAACAAATGTACAATATTAGAGAAAAATGTTGGTGGGAGTCCATTGACCAAATCAATGCCGAGAATCTGACAAAATTTGAAACTACATTAAATATTGCCGAGGGTTACTTAAAAGACCAATTGAAGAAGCTAGAAATTGGAACTTCGTCTTCCTCCTTCTAGAAAATGAAGATAGCTAATCTAGTATATTATAAAAGAATCAACTTTGATAGTATCTTTCATCAATCTGCTATGCAACAAAATGAAGGTTTAAATTCATATTATCATGTGTGCATTAATTTCCTTTGATTTTGCTATTTTATTTCAATAATGGTTTTTAATACATGTAGTTTGATGATTTCTATTCAAAATACTTTATCTATTAGTATTTAGTATTTGTAGTATACTACATGGTAGGTCACTTAATATTGTGTTATGAGTTTGAATATATGCACAACAACATATCGATTCTCAATATGACGTAAAAAAAAATTAAAGCACGTCATTTTAATACTTATTCGAAAAAATAAAGGGAAGTGATATGCACGAATGTAAATGAGTGTTTTTTTTTTTCTAAAATTATCTCTGAAGTATGACCTAAACTTAAAGTACATCCTTGTGTCATATAAGTGAACAAAAGACATCTTTGAACTATCCAAACAATTGCAAGATTCATTCTTCTGTCTATTTAAAAAAAAAATCACGCCACCAACAAAAAATTAAATGAGTCAAGTGGATTGAATATATCTACACATGGTTAAACTAGTCAGGAGTGTAAGATATATGTTTATTCTTGCTTCATTATAATATGTGTATGCGTGTGAATGTTGCATTATCGATCATACAAGTTGTAAATAAGATAAGTGAATACCATGAATTATGATTTGATTGTATGATTTTGAGAATATACTTGTAATAGTTGTTGTGACTTGTTGAGTGGATCATGTATTGCATTTATACACGCTAACTTGGATCGATTTCTACGTTCCGACATACATATTGGATCAAATATCACAATTCTGACATTCTAACATTTTGAATATTGGTTTCATGAGAGGATCATTGACTCGTACTAATTATTGATAATGTGGAATTGGGTGCGTTCCCTGAATTGATTGTTATGTTGTACATTATGTTCTTATAGGTGGGGGTTTCTAAGTTGAAAGTTAATGAGGGATATTCAGTAGTGTAATAAAAGGTGAATGGTAAAGTTTCAATTCGATTGTAGTAAAATAAGGGGGAACTAAGGGTCCCAATGCTATCCTTGTTGTTAGAATGAAGTCATGGGTTTCACTATTGAGGTTATAAGATGGTTCCATGAAACGGATAGTTAACCTCGTTAGGTGTAGTGTGAGTTGAGTAAAGATGAGGAGAACGTAAAGGTGTACCGTGAGCGGTTGGCCAGATTAGTAGTGGTATGTATATTTAGAATTTCCCTTAGGGATTGAGTGTAATAATGAACGAGGTAAGTAAGGGTTTGAAGGCAAGTAAACTAGTTTGATGTTAATATACGGAAAGATAAGGCTAGTCAAAAGATAAAAGGTAGAGGAACAATTAGTCTTATTGCATGTTTCGCGAGTTGATTTCTTATATGAAGCGGTGGGTATTCGGGTTGACCAATGATGTTTATCACTACATTTTGTTTGTAATGATACTACTTTTGCTTTGCCTTTTTTACGTTGTCTGGATGCAGGGTCGGTGATGTCTCATTAGGTGAAGACGAAGAAATTCTCCAACAACTTCTATATTTCCTTCCGCATGGTGGGAGTTGTGTCTTGTCATTATCATATATGTTGTACTCTTAGTAGCTCTTGTACCTGTTCAGACTAAATCCTTGGGGGTGTTAATTACTTTACAAGTGTTAACACAAAATAATTTTAAAGGTTCTCATTTATAAAACTATGTTATTTGATTTATCTCTGTTTTTCTTTAATCTTCGCATGTTTTTATAAGTGAAAGTCGAGAGTTCTCCTAATTAGGTGTTGGAGTAGGTGCACGCACGGCTCGGTGGGTTGAGTCGTGACATCGCGCGCGCAAGAGTGGATGTATTAATCACATTTTTCTTTTCATAAATGATAGATATTTTTTTTTTGTTTGAGCTAGTTAAAAATCTGATTTAGTTATATAAAAGAATTTAAATATTTTGTTATATGATTAATGATCCATTAAGTTATATTCATAATGATTAATCATTAATCAGTAGATTTTATTTAGTATATTCAATAACTTATTTCTTATACTCTACTGAAAATTGATACTTTAAACTTTACTCTTGAACTCACTTCAAACTATCAAAATTAAATTAAGGGAAATTTTTTATCAAACGATTCTCGATGAAACACAGTAAATGAGGTTCATGTGGAATATAAACATGACCAAAAACTAAAGTAATTCAATGCATAATATATAAAAACTCATATCAAGAATTGAGAACTTAGAATCAATAATATTACTCATCTCTAGGTTATAATACTAGTCTTTTACTAACTGAATTTAGATGTAGGGCGCTAGGACGAAATGTAACTCCCGAAAAAAATTTGAGCTAAGAGTCGAAAGTGTGTGTCGGCCAACAATAAAAAGGAAGGGCCATTATAAAAAGTAGTAATAGTATGTATTTTGTTTTTAGTGTCGGCCAAATATGATTAGGTCATGTGTAAAGTAAGTGTCGACCACTTATATTGGCCAGATATGTAAATTTGGTAGTATAAATAGAGGGTTTTCCCTCATAATAAAAGCAATCCTCTTTCCTCTCTACTACATCTCTCTCTAATATCGCTTCCACTCCACATTGGTATCAAAGCTAGTTCACAAAAATAAGATATGGAAAATTCAGGGATGACAAATCTACAAAAACAGGTATATTCGTTTATGTTCATGAGTAGCTAAATCTATTTAGTCCTGATAATCTCTTGTTGATTATGATTGTTTATCATGTCTTAATAATGTTATAATAACCATAATTAGAAAGTTTTCTACAGAAATATTCTTCGAATAAGTATGCCCAGACTATGCCATCCTAAGGTTGAAACCGATAGGCAAGAAGACCGTTTAGGGGAGTAAACAAAGTTGAGGCGCTGTTAGGGTAACTGATCAAAGAAGAAAACTGTAGTAGTGACCAGACGAGATGATTATTAAACCATTATTATTACATAATAAATAAGTATAATCCATTAAGAGGTTGGAAGGAATAAATTTTAGTGAAAGTGGAAAATAATAAAAATGAATACTTACCTACTAGATGATGATGCCAATTACAAGATATTAATACTCTATATATTGAAAGGCCTTAATACAGATATAAAAAGAGCAATTTATGATTTATTAGTAACATATGAAATAATAGAAGTAACAACCCAAGGTTGGGCTGAATTAGATATACAAGATAATTTTTATGATGAATTTTATTATGACATAAATGATTTATATGATGATATAGATATATTCAGAGATCAATGGTAAAATATATGTATTTACAATATTGGGTAAAAGCTAGAGAAAACATAAAACAATATGATAAAATAGAATATAATGATTAAACCAAAAAGGTTTGAAGTTTGGAAGAAACGAAGTAATAATATTCATAAGATAAAATTTATTAAAGACCCAAGTAAATTAAGTAAACTTTTTAAAATTTTGTACAGAAAAATATAAATGAATAATACAACAAGTAAAGAAACTAAAATAAAAACCAAGATAGATAAAAAAAGTACGAAAGATATGGAAAAAATTAAAACCCTTATACATAGAATATGAACTGTCACAACTCACTAAAACAAGTAGTGATAAAACAAATCGTTTGATAAGTATAATTTCAAAAACAGAATACAAATATGTTTGTTATTTGAAAAAACAGTATGAACAAAGAAAAATATAAACAACAATTGGTAGAAAAAATAGCTGAAAAGAGACAAGAATTACAACATAGAATTAGAAGACTAGAAGAAAATATTTTAGCAGGAGTATGTAATAAATCAATATTAGCACAAAGAAAATTTATATTTATGCTAGAACTAGAAATAAATTGCCTTGAATATAGATTACAACATAATATAATATACAAATCATAATGAATAAATAAGAATATGCAGTAGACGAAAAGACATATGAAAACCAAGACGGAATGATAATAAAAATAATATTTTCAAATTTAGGAAGACGATATAAAAAAAATAGGAAATAACTTATATTTGATGTTAGAAAAAGAAACAGCAAAATTAGAAGATAGTTTAACAGCTATGATAAGAATAACAAAAGAAAATGAAGAAATAGATAGATCAAAAGAAATTGAAAAAATAAAAATACAAGCAAAACAAGAAGTACAACATTTAGAAGAAATAAAAAATACAAGGATAAGTGAATTAGAACAAAAATTAGCTAAGTTAAAATTATTATATGAAATCAAACAAAAAGAAAAACAAAAAGAAAAAGACAAAGAATTAGAATTAACCAATGAAATAAATGAGATGAAACAAAAATTAAATGAAAATCTTGAAATAAATGAAAATCTTGAAGTAAATGAAATAGATGAATCAAATACGGTAAACGATCAAAAATCAGAAATAAGTGATATAAGTGAGACATACACAGAAATTCTAGAACAGGTAAATAAACCGAAAAAATTAGAAATAAACACAGGAGATATAAATCGACCAAGTACGTCAAGAGTTAAAACCCCAGACAATAGTCCTAGAAATAGTCCTAGAAATAGTCCTAGATGGACACCACCAACTTATTATACAGAAAGTTATCAGCAATCAGATAGAACTAACGCAATATGGAATAGTAGATTAAATAAAAATTGGATACCGAAACCAATAAACGAACAATATAATTTCTTAGATCTAGATTGTGTTATAGATATAAATAAAACAATATTACTATGGATAGAAAATATTGTTGGATTTTAAAAATGGTGTGAATGGAAAATGAAGAGTTGCGACTTTCATGAAGAGTTGTGACTTTTATGAAATGTTGCGACTTTGATGAAAAGTTGTGACTTTTATGAAAAGTTATGATTTTTATGAAAAGTTGTGACTTTTATGGAATGTTGTGACTTTTATGAAAGGTGACGACCTTTCTGAAAGATTGTGACTTTTCCAAAGGTTTGTGACCTTTCCGGTAAGGCACAATAAGAACCTTTTCGCACTATCCTTTGTTTTCTATAAATTGAGGGATTTTCTCTCATTTTAAATAGAATTTATTGAATTCTTCTTCAACTACTAAATCTAGTATTCTAAGTGTACTTTACTGCCATTGAGTGGTTCGCTGACACCGGAGTTTTTGGTATCTATACTCTGGTGATTGAGATCATTTTACCCTGGGAGGTCATATTCCAAATCAAACCTCGGATACTAGAGGGGAATAATTTCCTTAAGGGGACACTGTGAATTCAGTGGACTTGATCTTTTTCCTATTAAAAATTTTCAGATTCTGGTACGTGTTTTACAAATTTTAGATTTGTGAATTAATTTCAGTTCTTCTATTCTTCTGTTCTTCACTGGTTCATTAAACTTGGTAACTTTGTGTTTCTGCAAAGTTTGTTGGAATCAGTAAGATTCTTTAGACACATATTAACAACAATTCCTCTTTAAGAAAAATATTTCGTATATTTTTTTTTTAAAAAATCTGTTTCTGATTCTAGTTTCGCTACTAGTTTTAATTTTCTAGTTGTGAAAATGTTCTTAAACTTTGTTTTCTTACAAAGATGTTCAAAGTTTTGTTCTAAGTATGTTTGGAATACAAGATGAACAACAATCTTAAGGAAATTATTATATTGTTAGTATTTTTTGTATTCTACTGATTGAGAGAATCTGATCATAGAAGTAGAATATAAATGCATTACTTCTCCAGAATTCGTTGCTTTGTTTAGCAAAGTCGAAGTGAGAATGTAACAGAAAATTTTTATAGTATTGCGTTTAAAGATTACCAGGTAACCTTATTAATAAATTATCTAAGGAGGAAACTAGTTTCTAAGAGTAATCATTTTTGATTTTTTTTATGTGTATCTTTAGAAAAAGATCTGCAAACCATATGTTGTGGTATGAATTTTACTTCGCAAATATTGTTGCTTTTAAAATTCTTTAGTTTGCAAAAATAAGAGATGCATATTTTTTATTTGATAAAATAGTATGTCAGAATGTTATAGTTGGAAGACTATTTGATAAGAAAAAACATTTCTATGTGATAAAGAATATGTGTTATTCTGTTTGGAAAAAAAAACTTTTGTAGTTTTGTACTCCATGAGAAATGTTAATGTGTCTGATTTTTGTAGACTAAAAACTTTTGTAGTTTTATACTCTGGATAAATTGGACTATGCAATTGGTTTGAAGAATATAAAAACTTCACATAATAAGTCAATGTTGTACTTTTGATTTTCTATAAACTTCAATGTAATATAGAAATAAATTGTACAATTTCTTTTTGTCCTTATTGTTAGTATTTAAAATACTAAGTGGTATGTCTATTTATGATAGAGAAAAAGTTCAACCAGTGAATTAGAATTTGAGATTTTGTATTTCTATGGAATGAACTTTGACATTGTGTAAACATTGCCAAAGAGAATTGCAGCACTATAATTCTTTCGTAGAATAATGTTTCCAACATTAAAATATGTGAAAAAACTATTTTCAAATACTTGAAAAATATTTTTGAGATCACATTTGAAATGTGGGGGTTATTTGCTTATGATTAGACTTGGTGTCTAATTTAACTTTGGAGCAAAAGATATGAAATTTAATGATACTTTTGTATTATGTTATACCCACAAAATTCTTGGAGTATATTTGATATTGTGGTTGTTGAGTTTCTCTATTACTAGTATATAGTGTGACTAGTATGAAACATCCAAATTATATATATACTTGTTCAAAATAATTGTGTTCTTTTATGGAAAAAAAAAACACTTAAAATGTTGTGATTTTTCATGAAAAGACATGTCTATTATAATAAAAGTATTTGCATAGACATGAATATTGGTGAATAGTCATTTGTTATGTTTTTTGTAAAAATAACAGTTGGACTATATTGTCTTTATTGAACCCAATGAAACTTTGTTCATAGGTAGTTCTTTAACAATCACATTGAAAGTTATGGAAAATGTCCTTTTGAAAAGGATATTTGACAATCTAAACAATGTTTATATCACACAAAATTGTAAGAAATAGAACAAAATATTAGTGAGGAAAAAGCTACCTCGCGAAGAGCTTTTCAAACTCAATGTTTTTATTTGTTCTTACTTGCTTGAGTCAATGTTTGTGACATGAACACTTGGGGCATGTCAATCACAAAACCTTGTAAGAAAAACTGATCAACTTAGAAGTTTTGCTTAACTTTGAGTGCAATAAATAAAAATGTCAAGTTTTTGTGGAATCTAAGTATGTTGAGCATTCTTATAAATCTGTTGAAAGGAATTCTAATCCCTTAGAATTAATTTACACTGAAATTTATGATATGAAGTTAACACCATCTCATGGTGGGAAAAAGTATTTGTTACTTTTATTGAGAATTGCATTAGAAATGACTATGTCTATTTGCTAAATGGTAAGGATGAAGCAATAGAAATGTCTAGACAATGTAATATCGAAGTTGAAAATCAGTGTGAAAAAATTATATAAGAAGTGATTAGAATGGAGAGTATAAATCTCATTGTGCAGAAATATGTTTGGAAAGTGAAATATCAAACTACTGCCATATTCACCTCAGTCTAATGAAAAACCGAACGTTGAAAGAAATGATGGATGCATTATTTATAAGTTCGGGTTTACACAAACTTGTGTGGAGGAACTATCCTTACTGCAAAAGGGATCAACAAAAAATTTTGTCCTTTTAGAAAGAAAGCGATTTTGTTTGATCAGAATACAATCTTTTCCATATGACAAAATGGAAAGAAAGGAAAAAAATCCAACTTGAAATATTTCAAAGTGTGGGGGTATCTAGTCAAAGTCCAAGATCCTATTCCTAAAATAATCAAAATAGGACCTATGACTGTGGACTGTAAAATTAGACTTGAGTAGTCTAAAGAAGGGTCTAAAAGGCCTAAGAAATGAAAAGGATAATGTACTTAATAAAGGGATTCAGAGGCTTAGTAAAATGTTAAAGGACATTTACTTCCTTCGAATATGATTTTGTAACATTTTCTGTGTCTTCTGTAGACTCATCCTTTGGAAAGATGGTGTCAATAAACAATATTGAAAGTTAATTGATCTTCTTCAAGTTTGGGTTCAAAATGAATCTTTAGAAGGAAAAATAACAGTTGATGGAACTGTTGAAAAATATAAAGCAAGACTTTGTGTCAAAGACTTTAGGAAAAAAATAAGATTTTGATCTTGTCGATATATATACTCGTTAGTAATTAGAATTACATCCATTCGGATGCAAAAAAAAATTATTACTGTGGTATATGACCTCCAAATTCATCAAATGAATGTGAAAAGAACTTTCTTAAATGTAGAATTGGAGGAAGAAATTTACATGGAACAACCTGAGGGTTTTGTGGTACCTAGTAAACAAAAGAAAGTATGTGAACTTGTTAAGTCGCATTATGGAAGCACCAAAACAATGACATAATTCAATCAAACCATGTTGGCAAATGGATTGAAGAATGATGGAAGTGATAAAGGTGTTCACATTAAAATCATAAGATCATTGTTTGTTTGTATATTGGTGATTGATCATCAATAGAGACACTAATGACATAAATGCTACTAAATGTATGGTATAAAGCAAGTGGAATGAAAATAATTGGAGTTTCTAATGTGATCTTAGATATAAGAATTCGTATAACTCCATAATGTTTAGCATTTTCATGGTCTCATTGCATTGAAAAGGTACTTAACTAGTTCAAATATTTGAATGTCAATATTGTCAAGTGTCCAATAAATGTGAGCTTTGCATTTCAAAAGAGTGAAAACAAAAGTGACTCACAATTGGATTGTGCTAGAATTTTGGGAAGCATGATGTATATCATATAGTGTGTGCGATCAGATATAGCATTTGCTATTTTAAACTGAGTCCGTTCACAAGTGATCCCAAATAAATTCATTAGATGACAATAAATAGAGTTTTGGAGTATTTAAAATAATACTTAAAACTATGTCTTGCATTATAACAATATCCAACAATATTGAAAGATATAGTGATGCAAATTGAATCATCGGAAGAATGAAGTATAATTCACGAGTGGATATGTATTTAATATTGGTAGAGGAGCAGTCTCTTAGAAATATTTCAAAAGTGACATGTATCGCTAGCTCTACAATGATTTTTGAGCTTTGTGCTCTAGATAAGGTCGGTGAATAAGTTAAAAGACTCCGGAATTTCTTAATAGATATTCTATTTTGGCCCAAACCATTGGCATAAGTATGCATACACTTTCACAGTCAAGATGCAATAGGTAGGGCATGGAGCATGACGTATAACGAAAAGTCTCGTCATATATGACATAGAAATGATACTGTTAGAAAACTACTCTCTAGTGGAATTATCAGAATTGACTATGTAAAGTCAAAGGATAATGTGTCGGATCCACTTACAAAAATGCCTAACTAGAGAGAAAGTTAAAAGATCATCTAAGGGAATGAATTTACGGCTTAGGACAAGTCATCATGGCGGTAACTCTATCTAGCAGACTGGAGATCCCAAGAGCTAGATTCAAGGAGAAAAACAAAGTTGTGAATGACGGTTCGGCATTGTCAATAAACTCAATCCATTCTCATGATGAAGACAATGCTCAGGGACAAGGATACAACATTAAGGCTTGTTAATGAGTTAATAAAGCTTAATGGTTTTAATGATTTGCTAAGTTTGAAAGAGTTGACCAAATAGTGTATCTACGCGATAACACGGTTAGAAATCACCTATGTGAGTGTGAAGTGTAAGCCGCTTCAAAGAAGATGATTGTCAAAAGCCCATCTCTCTATACACTCATGAAACCAGGAGGTGTTCATGGCTAAAACGAACACAACCGTAAGAACCATAAATGGTAAAGGGTTAATTGTGTGACATATGGTTGTCTAGGTATACATCAAAGTTCGACGGTTCAAAGATATCACATCTACCGATTGACCGAGTATATCCGACATATGTTCACTACGGAAAGTCCAAGGGGAAACCTACTTATCCAGATGCAATTAATTCTTGCTTGTACAGTACACATACTTGTCCGTTTCTTTGTCTTCGAGTCATTCCCCATTCATGCGGGGGATTGTTGGATTTTAAAAATGGTGTGAATGGAAAATGAAGAGTTGCGACTTTCATGAAGAGTTGTGACTTTTATGAAATGTTGCGACTTTGATGAAAAGTTGTGACTTTTATGAAAAGTTATGATTTTTATGAAAAGTTGTGACTTTTATGGAATGTTGTGACTTTTATGAAAGGTGACGACCTTTCTGAAAGATTGTGACTTTTCCAAAGGTTTGTGACCTTTCCGGTAAGGCACAATAAGAACCTTTTCGCACTATCCTTTGTTTTCTATAAATAGAGGGATTTTCTCTCATTTTAAAGAGAATTTATTGAATTCTTCTTCAACTACTAAATCTAGTATTCTAAGTGTACTTTACTGCCATTGAGTGGTTCGCTGACACCGGAGTTTTTGGTATCTATACTCTGGTGATTGAGATCATTTTACCCTGGGAGGTCATATTCCAAATCAAACCTCGGATACTAGAGGGGAATAATTTCCTTAAGGGGACACTGTGAATTCAGTGGACTTGATCTTTTTCCTATTAAAAATTTTCAGATTCTGGTACGTGTTTTACAAATTTTAGATTTGTGAATTAATTTCAGTTCTTCTATTCTTCTGTTCTTCACTGGTTCATTAAACTTGGTAACTTTGTGTTTCTGCAAAGTTTGTTGGAATCAGTAAGATTCTTTAGACACATATTAACAACAATTCCTCTTTAAGAAAAATATTTCGTATATTTTTTTTTAAAAAAATCTGTTTCTGATTCTAGTTTCGCTACTAGTTTTAATTTTCTAGTTGTGAAAATGTTCTTAAACTTTGTTTTCTTACAAAGATGTTCAAAGTTTTGTTCTAAGTATGTTTGGAATACAAGATGAACAACAAATATATCTAAACAACTAATAGATAACAAAATAAAAACAACAGAAACACCAAGGTATATAGAAAGAACATTTGTAGGAACAACAAGATTATGGATAGAAAATCTACCCTCAGAAAGTTTAGAAGTACTTAGAAGTGATAATAAAATGGATGGATCTCCATCAGCAACAAATATAGATATACTAGATAAATATGAATCAGCAATAAGAAATGAATTTGGAGGTATGACCACAGATATAAGAGAACAAAACAGAGAAAAAATAATAAATAGGCAACTTATGACAAAATTATCTATATGTAAAATGTGTTATATAGAAGAATACACTTGTGCATTTAAAGAATATTATTACAAAGCAAAATACAATTTAAATGAAGCAAAAGAAATAAGACAACAATATTTTACAAAATTATCAGAACCATTTAGCACAAAAGTAATTAAAGATTGGAATGATGAAGGATTAGTGGATACTCTGGGAGCTAGAATAAAATTTCTACATCAATGGTTTATACAAATATGTGAAAATCAAAAAGAAAAATTAAAAATGGAGAAAGTACTAAACAAAAATCTAGCCTGTTGTAAAAATAAAATAGCACCACAGTTTGGATGTACAAATAAAAAGCAAAAGCCTAAAAGGTATAAAAATTATAGAAAAACTAAAACCAAGTATAAATATAAAAAACCAAGACGAAGATATTATATAAAAAATTATAAAATAAAAAGACCATATAGACCAAAAAGAAAATTATCTCAATGTACTTGTTATAACTGCGGAAAGATAGGACATTTAGCTAGAGATTGTAAGTTACCAAAAGACCCAAAAAGAAACAAATTGCAGAAGTAATTATAGATAATGACGAATATATGCAAATAGATTATATAGACTATGAACTAAGTGAAAATGATAGTATATATGAAGTATCAGATATAGAAACAGAAAATGAAGAAGAAAATATTAATCTAGATAATAATGAAACAGATGAAGAAATATAATGTCTGAAGATGAGATAAAAATAATATCTAAAGAAGATTATCAAAATGAAGAATTATCAGAACAAAAAATTATATTTGATAATACAATATTTGAACAAATAAAAGGAAAAGACTTAGATTTAAGTGTTGAAAAAGTACTTGAAATACCTACTTTAAGAAATTGGTTTAAAAGAGAAAAAGAAGAATACTATGTAGTTAGTCAGAAAGAACATATCATAGATTCAAATATACAAGAGGAAAAGCACATATACCTATACTAAGTAAACGAATAATAAATAAAGAAATACAAGATATAAAAGCTAAAACACCAATAAAATATGTACATTTAGGAGGAACAGAAATATTAATAAAAGCTTATTTTAGAGAAAGAATAGATACACCTATTGAAATATATTTAGCAGATGATAGAATTATACACCCTATAGAAAAAAGCGTAATAAGTGCAGTAAAAGGAAATTTAATATACAAAAAAATTTAAATTTGTAATAAGTGTCAATTATACAGTAGCATTAACAGATAGAAATATAGATAAATCATTAGTTCTATTTTGGAAAATGTCAGGAATAGAATTAGCACCAGGCAGCAAAATATTTACAGCAAGGTGTAAAAACCTATATATATTAACAACAAAACACAAAGTAACAGCAAGAAATAAAATTGATAAAATAAAGATAGAAAATCCTTTTGAAAAAATAATTACTGTAATAGACAATAATGACTATAGCTATAAAGAAATTGACATAGAAGAAGATTTAGAAATTGTAGAAGAAAGATTAAGCACTTCAAGCGTACCAAATACACTAACAAGAGCTACCTCATCAAGAATGAGTACATCTAAAAGAAATTATGAAATCCCACAAAACTTATTAGATAAGGAAGAAATAACACCATATCATTATTTCATAACAGGAATAATAGACCAAAGAAGATATAAAATTTTGATAAATACAGGACAAGAAGAAAATTACATAACAAGAGAGTTAGTATTAGAAGAAGAAATTATAAAAACAGGACACATATGCCCTGAATTACCTAGTGAGATAGTAAATACAAATGAAGAAATAACAGAGAAAGAAGTAATTATAGGAGGAATACCTTTAATTATACCATTTAAAATTTACCAAGGAGATCAAAATGTTACATTAGGAATAAAATGGTTAGAAAAAGTTAAACCGTACAATATAGAAAATGAACAATTAACAATAACTTGTCAAAATAAGAAAATAATTATAAAAAGAACAAAATGAATAATGAAAATATTTATACTTGCAAAAATTATTGTAGAAGGATATCACAACAGTTATTATACCCCTATGATAGATACAGGAGCAGAAGCAAATATATGTAAATATAACTGTTTACCAGAAGATAAATGGGAAAAATTAAAAACACCGATGGTAGTAACAGGATTTAATAATGAAGGAAGTATGATTAAATACAAAGCAAAAAATATAAAAATACAAATATGGGATAAAATACTGACAATAGAAGAAATGTATAATTTTGAGTTTACAACAAAAGATATGTTACTAGGAATGTCATTTTTAGATAAATTCTACCCACATATAATAACAAAAAAACACTGGTAGTTTACTACACTATGCGGAAACAAGATAGGAGCAAAAAGAGTAAATAATAAACAACGAAAACCTATAGAATGGATAAAAGGAAGTGAAAAAATAAACCAAGAAATGGAAATATAAATAAGAAACAAATAACACAATTAGAGATTATCATATTTACAATAGATAAAGTTAGAATAATTAATGAACAACTGGAACAATTATACAATGAAGATCCATTACAAGGATGGGAAAAACATAAGACAAAAGTAAAAATTGAACTAATAGATGAAAATAGTATAATAACACAGAAACCATTAAGATATAACTTTGATGATTTAAAGGAATTTAAAATACATATAGATGAACTATTAGAAAATAAATATAAACAAGAAAGCAATAGCAAACATACAAGTCTAGCATTCATAGTCATAAAACATAGTGAACAAAAAAGAGGTAAAATTAGAATGGTAATAGATTATCATAACTTAAATGTCAAAACTAAAACATATAAATATCCAATACCAAATAAAATACTAAAAATAAGACAAATACAAGGATATAACTATTTTAGTAAATTTGACTATAAATCAGGATTTTATCATCTAAAACTAGAAGAAGAATCTAAACAGCTAACAGCATTCACAGTACCGCAAGGTTTCTATGAATGGAATGTTTTACCGTTTGGATACAAAAATGCACCAGGTAGATATCAACATTTTATGGACAACTATTTTAACCAACTAGAAAATTGTATTGTGTACATAGATGATATATTACTATATTCTAAAACACAAGATGAACATATAAGATTGTTAGAAAAATTTATACATATAATTAAACACTCAGGTATAAGCTTAAGTAAAAAGAAAGCAGAAATTATTAAACCACAGATAGAATTTTTAGGAATACAAATAGATAAAAATGGAATAAAAATGCAAACTCATATAGTACAAAAATTAATTACTATTGATGAAAATATAGATACAAAAAAGAAATTACAATCCTTTCTAGGATTAGTAAATCAAGTAAGAGAATATATACCAAAATTAGCAGAAAATTTAAAACCATTACATAAAAAACTCAAAAAAGATGTTGAATATTATTTTGACAACAAAGATAAAGAACATATAAAAATTGTTAAGAATTTATGTAAAAAATTACCAAAACTTTACTTTCCTGATGAAAATAAAACATTTACTTATATCGTTGAAACAGATTCAAGTGATCATAGTTATGGAGGAGTTCTGAAATACAGATATGAAAAAGAAAAAATAGAACACCATTGTAGATATTATTCAGGATCTTATACAGAAGCACAAATAAAATGGGAAATAAATAGAAAGAATTATTCGCATTATATAAATGTGTATTAGCATTTGAACCATATATTGTTTACAATAAATTTATTGTGAAAACAGATAATACACAAGTAAAATGGTGGATAACTAAAAAGGTAGAAGATTCAGTTACGACAAAGGAAATAAGGAGACTAGTATTAAACATATTAAATTTTACATTTACAATTAAAGTAATCAAAACTGATAAAAATATGGTTGCAGCCTACCTATCAAGACAAAGCTACTCAAACGGAGGACAAAAATGAACATACAATTGAAGAGCTATTCAAAGCTATTTCTACACTTTGTACTAAAGTGGATAGAATGGATAATGAGATACAAAGGCTACAGACTAATGAAGATAATCTGAAGTCTAGAGCTAATATAAGTCAGCAGCATGACTATAAAGATGCAGAGCTACGTCGTTCGGCAGACGGAAAACAGCCAGAGCTAAAAGGAGACGATGGGAAACTCCATAAAACTCATGACAAAGTTTGTTTAAATACAGCTGCAGGTACAAGCAGGAAAGCTAGTGAGAAACCACGAAACACAAACCTAAACCAGTTATTCATAAAACCATTTATCCAAAATACACAAATACAAATACCCACAGAACCACAAACTTCCACATATGCAGCTAGCATACAAAGTGATAAAAAGAGATACAATTACATTGCACAATCGTATATCGAAAACATATATAAGATCCAAACATATTTAAACTTAAACCCCAGATCTACACAAACCAAAAACTCAGAAGAAGACTATATAACCCAAAAATTACAAGGATATAATAGATTAAT
This sequence comes from Solanum chilense, assembly GCA_032847665.1. NCBI lineage: Eukaryota > Viridiplantae > Streptophyta > Magnoliopsida > Solanales > Solanaceae > Solanum > Solanum chilense. The sequence goes on from CM064965.1 coordinate 7,137,045, forward strand.
CGCACAACCTAAAACTAGTCCAAATTTAGTTAGAACATGTTATAATTATGGGTTACTTGGTACAATATACACATATGATGGCGAAGAGATAAGTGGAATACCAGAATTATACAAAGCATTCGTCACATACAAAAGAGTTACCAAAGGAAATCTATTTTATATTAAGTTTTATACAGCACCAACTGAGATATTACATGAAGAAATAAAATCACCAATTCAAGTTATAAAGATAGGTTTGACCAGAGATATGATAATACCAGAAGAGATAGAAAAACAGGCTGAAATACCGAAGATAGAGATACCAAATTTTTATGCAAATAAAGGATAATTGGTATAGCAACAATTATACAAGAACTAGCTAACAATTATTTAAACGGCAATTCTATTTGGAGTTATTATGCAAGAGACCAAGTTATGATATATTCAAACTCCAAGGAATTAAGAAGAACAGATATGGAAGAAGTCCAGCGATGGATTTTATCGTTATTAAAACCAGAAGAACAACCTACAACAAGAGCATTAAAAAAGGAATTTATTTCAGAGGAGTTATTAGTCAGATATTGTAAGCTTATTGGAAACAAATATCCAGATCACAAATGTTCCAAATGTAACGAAGAAGATAATGTTATACCAGATGTTGATTTGGAGTAAAAATGGAAGAGATAAGCATAAGATTCTTTTGAGATAAGATTTACTTTTTAGCCAATGTATAACAGCTATTTGTAAAGTTTTTATTAAAAATTGTAAAGTAAATAGTGTGTGTCGGCCAACAATAAAAAGGAATGGTCATTATATAAAGTAGTAATAGTATGTATTTTGTTTTTAGTATCGGCCAAGGTCGCAGTACATAGCAACTCGAGTTCCAAAAAGAACCGGAGAGAAATTTGTTCAAGTATTTTGTAAGTTATTTTAAGATTTGGGTCAACTTCAAACGACCATAACTTTTAGCATAAAATAAGTTAGGTGGCCCATGAGGTATCAAATTGGAGATCTTTGTATCCTCTTTCCAATGTCACCAAATTTGCTAAAATATCAGCTCGTATGAAGGTGATATGATTCTTTGAGTGCAACGTCTCTAGATAGGGCTTCTTAACCCGAATAAAGGAGGGGTTTTTAGTCTCTTCCTTACACCCACTCACCCTAAGCGTGAGTTACACCTATGTAAAAATTCTGATTTAGTTACATTAATTAAAATATTTTTGTATATGACTAAGGGTCCATTAAATTATATTCACAATGATTAATCATTAATCAATAAATTTTATTTGGTATATTCAACAACTTACCTTTTTTATTTGAATTTCAAATTTATTTATGTTGCCATAAAACAAAGATTTTGAATATCAATTCAATATAAATTTTCTACCATAAATTGAATATTACGAATGATTTACTTTCCATAGAAATATTGACTTAAAATTAAATGGATTACTTTCCATAATAATACTGACTTGAAATTAAATGGATTACTTTTCATAGAAATATTGACTTGAAATTAAACGGAGTTACTTTCCATAGCAATATTGACTTGAAATTAAATTACTATTGCGAATAAATTTTTTATGTGTGTATAAATACTCATGATGTTTTATTCATTTTTGACTCACATTGTTGGAAATCAACTGATCAATAGATTTTATGGCATTCTAGAATGGAGGATAAGAAAACAGCAGGACGTCAAAAAATTCCAATAGAAAAACTACAAGATGAAACTAAGCGAAAAGTCGCATTTTCCAAACGATTGCCGTCCTTATATAAAAATGCAAGTAAGATTGTAAGAACTTGTAACGTCGATATTGGAATAGTTTCATCTTGCCCAAGTGGTAGGAACCAATATTCATACGTTCGCCCAACTACTGATGTAGTCATTGATCATTTTGTGAACCCCGCAATGGAATTAGATCTGGTTACGAGACTTGTTGCCGAAAATGCAAGGAACATTGCAATTGAAAACAACATCAAATTAAACGAACTAGAAGCAAGAGAAGCAACTGAAAAGGAAAAAATACGTTCTTTAGAACAAATGTACAATATTAGAGAAAAATGTTGGTGGGAGTCCATTGACCAAATCAATGCCGAGAATCTGACCACATTTGAAACTACATTAAATATTGCCGAGGGTTACTTAAAAGACCAATTGAAGAAGCTAGAAATTGGAACTTCGTCTTCCTCAGAGGCCCCCTAGAAAATGAAGATAGCTAATCTAGTCTATTATAAAAGAATCAACTTTGATAGTATCTTTCATCAATCTGCTATGCAACAAAATGAAGGTTTAAATTCATATTATCATGTGTGCATTAATTTCCTTTGATTTTGCTATTTTATTTCAATAATGGTTTATAATACATGTAGTTTGATGATTTCTATTCAAAATACTTTATCTATTAGTATTTAGTATTTGTAGTATACTACATGGTAGGTCACTTAATATTGTGTTATGAGTTTGAATATATGCACAACAACATATCGATTCTCAATATGACGTAAAAAAAATTAAAGCACGTCATTTTAATACTTATTCGAAAAAATAAAGGGAAGTGATATGCACGAATGTAAATGAGTGTTTTTCTTTCTAAAATCATCTCTGAAGTATGACCTAAACTTAAAGTACATCCTTGTGTCATATAAGTGAACAAAAGACATCTTTGAACTATCCAAACAATTGCAAGATTCATTCTTCTGTCTATTTAAAAAAAAATCACGCCACCAACAAAAAATTAAATGTGTCAAGTGGAATGAATATATCTACACATGGTTAAACTAGTCATGAGTGTAAGATATATGTTTATTCTTGCTTCATTATAATATGTGTATACGTGTGAATGTTGCATTATCGATCACACAAGTTGTAAATAAGATAAGTGAATACCATGAATTATGATTTGATTGTATGATTTTGAGAATATACTTGTAATAGTTGTGTGACTTGTTTAATGGATCATGTATTGCATTTATACACGCTAACTTGGATCGGTTTCTACGTTCCTACATACACATTGGATCAAATATCACAATTCTGACATTCTAACATTTTGAATATGGGTTTCATGAGAGGATCATTGACTCGTACTACTTATTGATAATGTGGAATTGGGTGCGTTCCCTGAATTGATTGTTATGTTGTACATTATGTTCTTATAGGTGGGGGTTTCTAAGTTGAAAGTTAATGAGGGATATTCAGTGGTGTAATAAAAGGTGAATGGTAAAGTTTCAATTCGATTGTAGTAAAATAAGGGGGAACTAAGGGTCCCAATGCTATCCTTGTTGTTAGAATGAAGTAATGGGTTTCACTATTGAGGTTATAAGATGGTTCCATGAAACGGATAGTTAACCTCGTTAGGTGTAGTGTGAGTTGTGTAAAGATGAGGAGAACGTAAAGGTGTACCGTGAGCGGTTGGCCAGATTAGTAGTGGTATGTATATTTAGAATTTCCCTTAGGGATTGAGTGTAATAATGAACGAGGTAAGTAAGGGTTTGAAGGCAAGTAAACTAGTTTGATGTTAATATACGGAAAGATAAGGCTAGTCAAAAGATAAAAGGTAGAGGAACAATTAGTCTTATTGCATGTTTCGCGAGTTGATTTCTTATATGAAGCGGTGGGTATTCGGGTTGACCAATGATGTTTATCACTACATTTTGTTTGTAATGATACTACTCTTGCTTTGCCTTTTTGACGTTGTCTGGATGCAGGGTCGGTGATGTCTCATTAGGTGAAGACGAAGAAATTATCCAACAACTTCTATATTTCCTTCCGCATGGTGGGAGTTGTGTCTTGTCATTATCAAGAATTGAGAACTCAGAATCAATAATATTAGTCATCTCTGGGGTATAATACTAGTCTTTTACTAACTGAATTTAGATGTAGGGCGCGAGGACGAAATGTAACTCCCGAAAAAAATTTGAGCTAAGAGTCGAATCATTTTTAGTTGTGAGTAGGATTTTATAGAGGAATTTAAATTTTTTTAGAAGCCAAGGTCGCAGTACGTAGCAACTCGAGTTCCAAAAAGAACCGGAGAGAAATTTGTTCAAGTAATTTGTAAGTTATTTTAAGATTTGGGTCAACTTCAAACGACCATAACTTTTAGCATAAAATAAGTTAGGTGGCCCATGAGGTATCAAATTGGAGATCTTTGTATCCTCTTTCCAATGTCACCAAATTTGCTAAAATATCAGCTCGTATGAAGGTGATATGATTCTTTGAGTGCAACGTCTCTAGATAGGGCTTCTTAACCCGAATAAAGGAGGGGTTTTTAGTCTCTTCCTTACACCCACTCACCCTAAACGTGAGTTACACCTATGTAAAAATTCTGATTTAGTTACATTAAAAAAATTAAAATATTTTTTTATATGACTAAGGGTCCATTAAATTATATTCACAATGATTAATCATTAATCAATAAATTTTATTTGGTATATTCAACAACTTACCTTTTTTATTTGAATTTCAAATTTATTTATGTTGCCATAAAACACAGATTTTGAATATCAATTCAATATAAATTTTCTACCATAAATTGAATATAAAGAATGATTTACTTTCCATAGAAATATTGACTTAAAATTAAATGGATTACTTTCCATAATAATACTGACTTGAAATTAAATGGATTACTTTTCATAGCAATATTGACTTGAAATTAAACGGAGTTACTTTCCATAGCAATATTGACTTGAAATTAAATTACTATTGCGAATAAATTTTTTATGTGTGTATAAATACTCATGATGTTTTATTCATTTTTAACTCACATTGTTGGAAATCAACTGATCAATAGATTTTATGGCATTCTAGAATGGAGGATAAGAAAACAGCAGGACGTCAAAAAATTCCAATAGAAAAACTACAAGATGAAACTAAGCGGAAAGTCGCATTTTCCAAACGATTGCCGTCCTTATATAAAAATGCAAGTAAGATTGTAAGAACTTGTAACGTCGATATTGGAATAGTTTCGTCTTGTCCAAGTGGTAGGAACCAATATTCATACGTTCACCCAACTACTGATGTAGTCATTGATCATTTTGTGAACCCCGCAATGGAATTAGATCTGGTTACGAGACTTGTTGCCGAAAATGCAAGGAACATTGCAATTGAAAACAACATCAAATTAAATGAACTAGAAGCAAGAGAAGCAACTGAAAAGGAAAAAATACGTTCTTTAGAACAAATGTACAATATTAGAGAAAAATGTTGGTGGGAGTCCATTGACCAAATCAATGCCGAGAATCTGACCACATTTGAAACTACATTAAATATTGCCGAGGGTTACTTAAAAGACCAATTGAAGAAGCTAGAAATTGGAACTTCGTCTTCCTCAGAGGCCCCCCTAGAAAATGAAGATAGCTAATCTAGTATATTATAAAAGAATCAACTTTGATAGTATCTTTCATCAATCTGCTATGCAACAAAATGAAGGTTTAAATTCATATTATCATGTGTGCATTAATTTCCTTTGATTTTGCTATTTTATTTCAATAATGGTTTGTAATACATGTAGTTTGATGATTTCTATTCAAAATACTTTATCTATTAGTATTTAGTATTTGTAGTATACTACATGGTAGGTCACTTAATATTGTGTTATGAGTTTGAATATATGCACAACAACATATCGATTCTCAATATGACGTAAAAAAAATTAAAGCACGTCATTTTAATACTTATTCGAAAAAATAAAGGGAAGTGATATGCACGAATGTAAATGAGTGTTTTTCTTTCTAAAATCATCACTGAAGTATGACCTAAACTTAAAGTACATCCTTGTGTCATATAAGTGAACAAAAGACATCTTTGAACTATCCAAAAAATTGCAAGATTCATTCTACTATCTATTTAAAAAAAAAATCACGCCACCAACAAAAATTAAATCTGTCAAGTGGAATGAATATATGTACACATGGTTAAACTAGTCAAGTTAAGTGATTTTTTTTTCAGAAATTGAGGATTTAAATCATATTCAGACAAAATATATTCAAATTCTAAATATTCTTTTAATAATATGGTCAAAACTACTCCAATTTCAAATTTTCGAATAGAACATGCGCCCTAAATTTTCAACATTTGTGTACATTGTATAAAATGCAAATTGCATTGTATCTAAAGTACATGCGCCCTAAATATTTTATTAAAGAAAATTTCTAAATAGTTGGATGTAATACTTTTAAAATAATTTTTTTCCATAATCTTTGTAACCATCACAATTTACCGTATAAATATTTCAAAACTTATGTATTGTTGCAAGTCAATTTACTTGATGATGCAAAAAATATATAAAGTGACAACACGCAAAATTTAAATTCCGAGAATGAAAGATTCATTTCCTATCCATATCTTTATTTTTTTTAGGTAACTTTGATCTTCTCGTCGTGGCGACATGACCAATTTTTTTATTGATTCAATTAGTTTCTTAACATAAATAGATTCAAGGATGATTCTTGTTATTTTTTGTATAGTATAAGGATGTTTTTTTCTCACCTAAATAATATAAGAAAGTACATTATATTTGAGTCATAGTTGAGGGATGATTTTAGACACTAACTCAACAAGAAAATCAAGTTATTTTGAAAAGTGTTCATTTTTCTAAAGTGCTTTTTTTTCATAAAAGTACCTATTGATAAAAAACAATTTGTGTTTGACCTAAAGTAAAATAAAATTATCTTTGAGTAGCAATTAATACGACAAAATAATAAAGTCAAATCTTTGCAACAATAGTAATATAATTATTTCTGATTATATGGGTCCAAGACTTCGGTGAACCAATATTACCTTATCTCAAATATGAGTAACTTAAAATAAAAACAATGAAAATTTTTTATTTAGATTAACAAATAAATTTCAGTAAGAATCAAAACATCATATTTAGACAAACAATACAATACAAACCAAAACAAGGTGTTAATGATAGCGAGGTTGCTCTTTCCTTTGATTTAATTTACCGAAAAAGCTAAGATTCAGCATACATTACTTTAAGATCCATCAATATTTATTGATATACCATTTTAGAGATTCTTTTTTTGTTGTTGTTATATGGTTGATGTTCTTTATTAGTCAAATAAATGAACTCCATTGTCCTAACTAGGGGTTTTGATAAGGGGTATCATTTTTTGACCTTCTTGTGGAATTTACTATAGTTATGTACTCAAATATTCCAAATGAAGAAAGGAAAAGCATGTTGTCTAACTGACTGAGTTATTTATTGTGATATTTTTAAACTTTCAGATGTTGTTTAGGCAAATCTATATATATTGCTAGACATGAGATATTTTAGTAATATTCATGTGTATTTGGTACAATATAATGAAATCAAACAATACCAAAATATAAGATATATATAATATATAAACATGATAGCAATGGGTCCTTAATGTATATGTACTAAAAGTTAAACATTTTATCCTAAGCTATATAATTAAAGATCATCGTTATTTTTATTTTTCAAAATTAAATGAAGCCCTCCAGGTGTGTATTATACATGAGCTATCAAACTACAAAATAAAGGTACCTTCTTGTATCATTCAATTTGATTTTAGAACATGCATCAAATTTTCCAACCCTAAAAGAGCCATAAAAAAACTTAGGGCCCGTTTGGATGGGCTTAATAAAAGCAGCTTTAAAAAAATACTTTTGAAAGTGCTGAAACTTATTTTTAAAATAAGCAGTTATGCGTTTGGATTAAAGTGCTGAAGTTAAAAAAAAAAGTTGTTGATGTGTTTGGCAAATAAGTGCTGATAAACAGTTTTTTAAATCAAAATGTCTAAAATACCCTTAAAAGTTGTTAACATAATAAAAGTTAATTAATTTATATTTTACAGCCATAAATATTTATATTTTGCTATCATTCACATATTTTTTTCTCGTCACAAATTATTTATAAGAGGAATATAAACTTATTATAGATTTTAAAGATATATAATTTGAATAGATTAAAGAACGATTTAAGATTTTATTTTAGTTTCATCCATAGGTAATAATGATTGTCTATCATTCACATATTTCTTTATTATCACAAATTATTTATAAGAGGAATATAAATTTTTATTTAAGTTATATGTGCAACTTATTTTACATTTTAATAATATATAATTTGAATAGATCACTTGAAAGATTTAAGATTTATTTTATTTTCATTCATTAGTAATAGTAATTGTCTATCATCCACAAGTGAAAAGGGAAAAATAGAAGAAAGAGATGTTAGGGTTATGTGGGTAATTTCGAGATTGTATAAAAATATTAAGGGCAAAAAGGTAAAAATGTGGTAAACTTAAAACAGCTTATAAGCTGGGGGAAAAAAAAAAGCACCCTTACCCCAGCTTTTAAATTTTGGCTTAAAGTAAGTTTTTTTTAACTTAAAATAAGTTATTTTGAATTTTGCCAAACAACCAAATAAGTCAAAAACCAGCTTTTAAGTCAGTTTGACCAGCTTTTAAGCTGAGCCAAACATGCTCTTACTATGCAGGGAGAAGGATAAAATAAAAATGTAATTTTATGGTGAATATATTCAATGATGTAACAAAAAGGTTAACCATGATCAAAGGCAATGAGGAATCTCCCGAAAGTCAATATGATCCTAACCCACGCTGCCTATGTTGTTTATGGAAAATGTGAGTTATCTAATCTCTTTTTTGTATTGGTGCTCAATACTATTCCCAAAAAATATAACTCAACGCTCAAGTAAAAGATTCTCCCTTTGGGTTGAGATAAGTTCTCATAAGAGCCTCTTTAAGAGGTAAATTGTAAGCTCTTAAGTTGAAATAACTAGAAAGAAGTTTAAAATTGGAAACAGTCATTTTTTGAAAAATTGTTAAGTATTTTAAGTTGAGGTTTTGGTCAATTTCAAACAACCACAACTCGTAGCTTGGGATGAGTTAGGTGTCTTTCCAAGAAACTCGGGAACGAACTTGGAATAATCTTTCCAACGTCACCAAGTTTGCGCGATTTCGAGTTCGTATGAGTGAGATATGACCATTTGAAATTGGGTTGTTCAAATAAGAAAAGTCTAAAACCAAATTTTTTAAGGATGCTTAAGTCTTTTACTTATCCAATTGTTTTAATTCATTTTTAGGTGTTTAATTGGGGTAAAGTTAGATTTTTGGTCAGTTTAGAAAAAGTTAACAGCTTTGTTATTTATATTATTACAAGGGAAAATGCACAAGTATCTCTCAATCTATGCCCAAAATCCCAGAGACACACTTATAATATACTAAGGTTCTATTACCCCTGAAATTATTTTATAAGTAATTTTCTTTCCCTTTTCGGCCTACGTGGCACTAGCTTGAGAAAAAAGTCAATCAGTACTGGGCCCACAAGATAGTGTCACGTAGGCCGAAAAGGGGTAGAAAATTATTAATAAAATAAGTTCAGTGGAGTAATAGGACCTTACTGTAGTATAAGTGTGTCTCTGGAATTTCGGGTGTTTGTTGATGGGGTACTTGTGCATTATCCCTTATTATAATGAGTATATAATTTGAATGAATTTCCACCATAAATTATTCTATAGTACACATGTCATGAATCTAAAAGATCATTGAACATTACTTGACCTAATATTACTTGACTGGATCTTTATCCAATACAAGAGCATCAAGTACGAAACAAGCTGGTAAAATTAAATTAATTGTTTAAAAGAAAATAAAAGAAATCTCTAGAATCCAGTACTCTTAAAAAGAAAGCAATTCACCTAGAATTTCATCAGCCACACTAAGTCAAGTATGGCTAATACCTAGCTTAATCACTACAAGACAAAAAGGTACTATCCAGTGATTATGAAAAACATATGTTCTCACCAAACTTTGATAATGTTACCACTCTAAAAATTTCTAAGTTTAAATCGGAACTATTCTTTGTTTACGTATAAGGTTGTGTCAGGTGATTCCTTAAGTTATACAAAGGTGTTGAAGTTAATTTTTTAGTGTGAGAATAAATTTGAAGATGAATTAAATTCTCAAACAACTTCTAGCACAAAGTTGAGTTGGAATCTTCCTTATCGATTAAGTTTTGATAAGATTATACTTAGGTCAACTTCAAACAATCATATTTCACATAATATAATGAATTAGATGGCCAACAACTTATCAAATCGAAGGGCTTTGGGTCCTCTTTCCAAAGATACGAAATTTTCCTCTGTTAGAGTTGAGTAAAAAGTGATGATCATTTTACTAGAATCTATCGCTATAGAGTTTCCTGAGTCAGTTCCTACGAAACCTTTCTACATGCCTTCAAAATTCTGACGACCCGTACTAGAAGTCAGAATTTGTATCCAAATCCCATATTCATTTTATGGGTCGTAGGAACTTCTACTGGTTGTAGATTGGACCCGTAGAATGAGATTTTGAGTCGTAAATTTCAATACAAATTTTATTGATGGGATCTATGGATTGTAGACTAAATCACGAACCATAGGTGGATCCATAGAAGGTTTTTGCCAGTTTTGAGGGATAGTTTAGTCTTTTTCCATCCCTTCTAAGCCTAAACCACAACATTTTTACACCTAGTTACGGTTATAAACAATGTTAATCAATCATTTTACTTTCATCAACGCTTCTAAGTTTTAGAGCAACGATCCAAGAACTTTATTCTCCAAATATGTAAGGCTGTCATAGTGATAGACTGAGTTTTTCCCCGTGCCCTACATCTACTATCTATCAGTAATGAATAATCTAGGGTTACATTCTTGTTTTGATAATTTTTAGATGAGTTTTGTTGCTTGAATTCTGAATCTATTCTTGATTATTGAATTGATATATCTTGCATTGAGATTCTTGAGTTGATTGTTTATGTCTATTTTTCTGCATGAACCCATTATTGAGTTACTATCGAGTTAGCATTGAGAATTCTTCTAACCAAACTTTTGTCTTAAATTGATTTTTGCGAAAGTAAAGACGAGTTTTAAGAAGAGTTTAAAGAGTGATCTGAGCAAGAGTATAAGGAAATAAGTATTTTCAAATTATCACTTTTTACGTTGAGAAAAGAGAAATTTCGATTTCTAATCAAGTTAATAGGTTTAGAGATATTTTAGAGTAGTACCTCTTTTAAGAAGATATTTGAGCAATTACCTCACATTGAGAAAGAGTATGTTTTATCATTTGAGCATACATATATATTTATTGAGAGTGGTATTTGAACACATATATGTGGATGAGTTCAGACAACTCACATTCCTCATAAATCATGTACCCAACATAGGTACAGAATAGTACTCTTTAGACAACTCCTTATTGCTTTCGACTAGAGCTTTAGTGGTTCCACTTAGTTTAAATATTCTATATTCGGCAAGGCATAGGACAGTTCTTACAGTGTGTGCGAGAGGTTGTATCATCATGTTGCTCATAGTGGTTGTTGTCAGTTAGAGAATCTCCCAAATATAATTAGAATTGTCTTTTTAATCATTTCACTTAATATGATGAGTAAGTATTTGTGAAAGTTTAAATGTTTTCACTTCTTTATTTCTTCACATTCAGTTGAGTATATATTTATATCTATTGCAATCTTGTCATTCATTTATTTCGGTCCGCCTATAGTAAATACTTGTACATTCAATGTAACGATGTCATTCAACCTGCATTTTTTCACGATGCAGATATAGGTGTTCAGGATCATCAACAGGCACTTCGTTGATATCACTTTGCACTTCTTGATAGCTTTGGTGAGACTTCCTTGCATTCTGGAAGACACGCTTTTATCTTTTAGTTTGTTGATTTGAGGTGTCGTGGGTGTTGTTCCAACATCCGTTTAAAACAATAAAAAGGCTTCACAGATAGTTAGTTTTGAGTATGTTTTCAGTATTCTTTGTTAAACTGTATTTCAACTATTATTGCTTTGGGAGTACTTTGGAACAGTTGATTAAAATGTTTAATTCTATTTTAAAGATTAATTCTGCTTGAGTTAGTCAGTCGGGCCAAGAGTTCATTTGAGGATCAATAATGATTCTCGAGTGTCTATCACATACATGGTGTAGGCTCAAGGACATGACAAGTTACTAACCCTTTCTAGACAGGGGCGAACCCAGTAAGCCAGACGCGGGTGCTCGAGCACCCATTGATTTTCAAAAATTTTTGTATATATATATATAGAGAGAGAGAAAAATATGATACATATGTTATTATAATTTAAATGAGCAAAAGAAGCTATGGGTGAGCTGGTTTAAACCTCTGCAATAAGAGGCGCGCGGAGCCATTGGCGAGGGTTTGAATCCTGTCAGTAGCATTTCTTTATTAAAAAAATTTCCAGCGAATTTTACACCTGTTTTTTTTTTTTAAAATCCTTTTTCTAATTAAGGGCTTATTTAACTCTTGTTTTTAAAAAAAAATTCCAACAAATTTTACGACTTTTTTTTATTGTTATTTTTCCTTTTTCTAATTAAGGGCTTATTTAACTCCCAATTTTTGTACTTGTTTTGACTTTTCCTATTCTTACTTGTTTTGACTTTTCCTATTCTTAATTAGTTTAGGTAGCATAATTTTTCTTTCTTTTTTATTTTTAACTTTTCCTATGCTTTAAAACCTTTTGCACTGCCCACTTTTATGAGATTATTTCTCTTAGGAAACTACGAAGTCATTCATTCTTCTTCTTCTTCTTGTTTCAAAGAGAAAACCGTCAGCGTAACTGCCCAATAACAAACTTCAACCTATTTTCTTTTCAAAATCAGAATACAAAAGTAAGGTAATAAAATTTGATGATTGATTAAAGTTAGTTAATGAAAAAAAAGAGTTTGAGAAATTACGTTTTAAGACTTATATTGCTTATGGATGGTACTCTTAAGTCTTAATTCTTAAAATAGATTCCACATAATATTTTTGTTACTTGATAAATAGGTTTAGACTTTAGATTAAAAATATGTTTTTTGAATACTTTTGAAATAAATATTTTTCTTACCAATTACTTGATTCAAAAATTAAATTTTAGAATGTATACGTATTTGGTACTCATTAACTCATATATTGCTAATTATTGCTTGTGGCGTTGAAAAATCAAATAGATATATTAATTGTTGATTGTTGTTTGGGTTATCGATAGAAAATTATAGATTTTAATAAAAAATAATTGAACTACGTGAATTAATTATGTGATAATATTGGTTTTTTTTTAGGAATTTATCTTTATAAATTGAGATGGATAACTATGTCACAAGATCGACAATTGGGTATCCAAGTTCTAGCTCTACCAATCCATCTACTGCTTCAACCATAGCTCCGAAAATTCAAAAGAAAATATTTATTTCAGATGTTGATTTAGAATCTCTTGAAGCTGATCCGGAAATTAGAAAGCCCATTGCAGAGTATAATCCTAATATACGTGATGATATTAGGAGATATTATATTCTTAAAAAGCCTTGCCAACCTAAGGATCATAAATTCCTAAAACTAAGTTTGGGAAGGAAATGCGGCAGTTCTTTCCTAATTGGTTTAAGGATCGTAAGTGGTTGGAGTATAGCATAACAAAAGATGTTGCATTCTGTTTGTGTTGCTACTTGTTTAAAAATGAATATGAAAGTCGTGGAGATGTGGTTGATGCTGCTTTTACGAAGACAGGCTTTAGAGCTTGGAACAAAGCTATAGAAAGATTTAGAGCTCATGTTGGAGATGTAAATAGCATCCACAACAAGTGTTTCAACAAGATGCTTGATTTGATGAATCAATCACAATCAATACGCACTTCATTTGATAAAAAATCCAAGAAAGAAAAAAGTGAGTCTCGACGTCGCTTGAGTGCTTCAGTTGATGTGACAAGATTTCTCTTGAAATTAGGATTATCATTTCGTGGACATGATGAGAGTCGATCTTCTTCAAATAGAGGTATTTTTCTTGAACTTTTGCAATGGTATGGAGATATTAATAAAGATGTTGGAAGCATTATTTAAGAAAAAGATCCAAAACATAAAATGATGTGTTCTCCAAGTATTCAAAAGGATATTGTTGATTCTTGTGCTAAGGAAACAATCAAATCTATTCTTGAAGATTTAGATGGGGATTATTTTGGGATATTAGTCTATTAATCAAAAGATATATCACACAAGGAGCAAATGGCACTTGTTTTGAGATATGTTAACAAAGAAGGAGAAGTGATAGAACGATTTGTTGGTATTGTTCATGTTAGTGATACATCTGTTTGTTCATTAGAAGCAATCTACTCTTTTCTTTCAGATCACTCAGTAAGTCTATCCCAAATACGTGGGCAAGGTTATGATGGAGCTAGCAATATGCAAGGACATCTAAATGGTCTTAAAACTTTGATTTTGAATGAGACTTCATTAGTATATTGCATTCATTGTTTTGCCCACCAATTGCAGTTAACACTAGTGGCTCTTGCAAAGAAGGATTCGAATGTAGATGATTTTTTTTTTTGCTTAGTTACTAATGTGTTAAATATTGTTGGAGCATCTATAAGCGCAGGGATTTACTTCGGAAGCACCAAGCTGAACAGTTAGAGGAGTTGCTCATATCAGGAGAAGTGCATACTGGGCGAGGATTAAATCAAGAACATGGACTTCAACGACCAGGTGATACTCGTTGGGATTCTCATTATAGAACATTAGATAATCTTATTGTTCTATTTCCATCAGTTATATGTGCTTGAATTTACTGGATGCGAGTGTCCAAACTATACTAATAGACTTCTTGCTAAAACTCTTGTGGATACGATTAAGAAATTTGATTTTGCACTTAATGTGGAAAGTTCTTATGATGACAAATGAATTGAGCTCCTCATTACAAAGGATGGATCAAGATATTGTCAATGCTATGGGATTTCTTGCTCTTACAAAGCAAAGATTACAAAATATGAGGGATAATGAATTCGAATCATAATGGATGATGTCTCTTCTTTTTCTGATAAACATGATATAGTCATTCCAGAGATGAATGCTAGCTACTTTCCTGGAAAGTCAAAGCTTAAAGCTCTTGATGTTACATATTCTCATCATTTGCGTGTTGAAATATTTTATGTTGTTATTGATTTGCATCTTCGAGAGCTTAATAATCGTTGATGTTGTGAGTAGTGACTTACTTCTCGGTATGGCTAGTTTGAATCCAGTTAATTCATTTGGTAGTTTTGATAAAGGCAAGCTAATGAGGTTGGTTGAATATTATATGAATGAGTTTGACAGTAACAAGTTCGGGATCTCAGTTTTCAGCTTGATAGCTTTATAGTTTATGCTCGTGGTTCTGACGAGAGGTTCTTCAACTTGAAGGGAATTAGTGATCTTGCTAAAGTATTGATCAAGTCAGATCTACATCAAACTTGGCCACTTGTTTATTTGCTTATCAAGTTGACTCTCATTCTTCCTGTTGCTACTGCTTCTGTGGAACGAGCTTTCTCATCCATGAAGTACATTAAAAATGAACTCTGTAATGGTATTGGTGATGAATTTTTGAATGGTTGTTTAGTTTGCTATGTAGAGCGTAAGATATTTGCAAATGTAAGTAATGATGCAATTATTTATCGTTTTCAACATATGAAAAGTCGTCGAGCACAATTATAACTTGACCAATTAGTAGTAGGTCATTGTGACTTGTAAGTAGAGTTTATTTTTTTATGATGATAAAATTGATCTTTGTTTTATTTTTTTTTTATTTTTTTATTAAAGAGTTTGAGTTAGTATACATTTACTTTTTTTATTAAAGAGTTTGAGTTAGTATACATTTACCGTTTGGGATTGCTAACAAGTTTATGTCAAAGAAAGTGAGCACCCACAACCTTTAAATCCTGGATCCGCCACTGTTTCTAGAAGCAATAACGAAATATATACTACAAATATAATTATGTCGTAAAATAAATCTCCGATATAATAATTAAATCGAGTTTTATAAAATAAAATAAAAATACCACTTACAACATTAGTAATATCACAATTTGCCTTGGATGTATCAAGTTAAATCCATTTCAGCAATTCCATGCCATATATATGAGAGCAATGCAAATGAAATGTATTGGACCGGTTAAAACTTGGTACACCCCCCCCCCCCCCCCCCCCCCGCTTTTCTATCAAATAGTCAAGACTCATGGAGTACTTACTATATCTATACATAAGCATAAACGATCTGCACATATCTGTGCAGATGATTTTAACGTAATATCGTAAAATTAATCAATTGTCAGCACAAATGAGTTTTACGTGTCTAACTCATAAACATAAAGCAATCACTACACCGATGATTTTCATGTATTCGACTCTTACTAATATTTAATCTCATGCAAAAGGAAGAAAATGATTTTCATATTTTCGGCCCTTACTCATAGTTGATCTCATGCAAGAAGAAGAATAAGAAGGATCAAATATCGGGTATGATATTGATATATGTCAGAAGGAGACGACAAAAACACAAAGTAGAAAAAATAAAGAGTGAAAAAGAGAAGACAAAAACCAGTATTACATGTATGGTTATTTACAATGTGTACAAAATTGAATTGAAAATCAAATCAAATTGCAAATAGTTAAATCGAAAAAAAATTAGACTAGTGGTTTGATTTTATTTGGTTTGATATTAGAAAAAAACCGATTATATTTTGGTTAGATTGGTTTAAACTATATAAAAAAAAAATCCGAGACCAAAATCAACCCAACATTATATATATATATATATATATATATATATATATATATATATATATATATATATATATATATATATATATATATATATATATATATATATATATATATATGTGTGTGTGTGTGTGTAATTTTAAAATTTTATTTTATGAAAAATATTGGGTGGGTGTGTGGGTGTGTGTGTTGATAAATATAATAAAACCTAAATCAAAATCAAATTTTTACTAATGCAAAAAAAATATCAATTCAACTCTAAGAAATACAATAATATTGAATATTTGTTTTTTAGTTTTACATTGGTTTACAGAATTAAAAATTTCCTTAAATATTTAGTAATGTAACTAATACTTATTAAATTTATTTAGTATGATTTAGCACTTTAAAATTATGATTATTTTCATTATGACTTTACAGTATTTATTTTATATGATGATTCATTATTATTTTTTATTGAATATTTTTGTGTCATCAAATACTCATCTCATATTTTGTGTTATTTTTCTAAGAAACATCTTAGATAATTGTATTTTAATTGAACTAATGAATATTTGAAGCACAAGTTAATTATATGTTTATCTGCAAACTTTACCGAAAAAATTCAAAGTTTAGTAGTTTGATTTGATTTATAAATTTAAAAAATTCGACACAATGATTTGATAATTGAAAAACCCGAACCAACCCGAGGTTGAAAAACCCGAAAAAGTTTGAATTTTATTAATTTGGTTTGGATTATAAATTTAAAAATTTTACAAGAATAGTTTGGTTTGATATTTCAAAAACCCGAACCAACCCGGTCATGTACACCCCTACTTATATGTATATTAGTAGTAGATAGATAATAGATAGAAGTAGATATATCCTAAATGAGAGTTTTATATAGACACAAATATAATAACATATTGAACATAGCAAGTTTTTGTCTTGCAAATTATTGTTCTCAAGCATCAACTCAAAATTTCACCCAGGAATAAAGAAGAAACGCAGAAACATTTTCAACATCTTATACAACAAAAAAGATAACAATGGATTGTTGATACTCAAGGCAAGACAACACGTTGTGATTATGCAAGACATAAGTCCTTCTATGTAAATTAGCGAAGAGGCCGTTGTGTTCGTTGAAATATAAAAAGTTAAAGGAAACTTGAACAAGTTACATGTCGGACACAGACCACAGATAAGCTTCTCGTTCTGTTGCTTGTTTCTCATTCGTCCTCTTGAACAACTCCTTCTCGTATCCTATTAGACAAGAATCATCATTGACGTCACCAATATTGACCGAAGAGGAAAATATACGAAGCTTAACATAGCGATCTATCGAGAAATAATAAGAGGTCTATTATACCTGTGCTCCGATCAACCCCATCCCAGTGTCGCCCTGGCCTTATCCCATAACGATTAGGTGCTGCATCCAAGCCTCTTTTTATCCAGCTGTGAGAAGGGATATCCTGAGGGATTATAAAACCAGAGTCCTTCATTTTCTCATTAGCCCCAAAGTCTGGCAGAATTGGATCCAGCTTTTTCTGCAACATCCAAGAATGTAAATCATATTTAGAGAGACAGAGGATTTGGACATTAAGAAGAATCAGACTGTCATCGTGAAAATACGCAAAAATCCAGTAATTGGCAATCATCCACCCAAAAACAGATTAGAATAGAATAGAGGCACTCGAAAGAAAGTGGCAGGGTAAAATCACCTTAACCAAATGTGCCATTGGGTCACCCCATCGAACTCTTTCCTTCAGCATTGTGTCGAGTTCTGGATCATCTCTGCGAGGCAAAATTAGAACACATAAATATGCCACGTCAACCAACCACTTCAACTAGTAGAAACACATTAGAAAGTAGAGAGTTTAAAATAAGATAACATATATGCATTGCAAGTTTAGTCACATAATAATTAATGAAATTGAGGTGAGGTTAGGCTATTTTGGAAGTGCCTAAAATGTAAATAATTCAAATATCTAGGCTAATCCTAACATAAATTTACCATGCTCAATCTTACAATAGAGTGAGATGATCGATGAAGTACTATTATAGAATTAAATTATGTGGCTGAAGTGAAAAGTGCTACCAGGCTTTGTGTGAAAGGAGGATATAAACAAGGAAGATAGTAAGTGAGCAGCAATGGTGAATGCGAGTGAATGTTTGGGCCTCTAAAACCCAATATATTCACAAGATGAGTGTCATTAAAATGTGGATGACAAGATGGATGATTAAACAAGTCTAGAAATAATCTCATCTCGTAGAGGCTGCATAGCACAACCGGAGGATAATACGAGAGGTCAAGTGACATGGTCTGATCATTTTTTATGTAGAGACCTCCAAATTCATCGGTCGGATAGTGTGACAATATGAAACTATGACAATATGATTATCATAGGTGTTCAACGGTTGTTAGTCACATCAAAGGAGTAAGTCTCATCGACCTACACAATCTTTTAGATGTCATGCCAACTTAGAGAAGAACAGAACAGTAGAGACAAAGCATCGATTGTATGCAATGCTGCCAAGATTGAGCAAATAGAAAGGAGAATGAAATAGTGCCTCTGCCAACTATATAAGATGCTTCTTAATGGTGAGGTGATTTGACCTAGTTTTAGAACTCAGGATTTATGTAAAAAAGCCTCACAGAATGTGAAAATCATGCAAGCAAACTCATCTCAGCCAGCAAGAAAATTTTGAAGTCCTTTAAATATGAAATAACCAACGGGCAAGGCTACTATTAAGATATAAATACAGGTTTAATAGTCCATCTTCTAGCACTATGCAGTTACATGTTAGGTAAAATCCACAAAGAAGTAATAAATGAATATACGTCGAAAGACATACTTCTATTGCAAAAAGTGCAAAGGCAGGAGAGTATACACATCATCTCAAGTTCAGACCTTCTAAACACATTGATCCATCTTTGAAAAAAACAATCACAAGGAATATTCTAGTAATGTACAAACCTGCTCCGTGCAAATGGCTTGTCCTTCTCATTTTCCAGTTCCTGAAGCCTAACCTCCATTTCACGCTTTTGAGCCAAGCCCTTTCCCCATTCCAGTTTTATTTCCTGATACAAGGATAAAAACAAAAGAAATTCACAAAAGATCAACAAGCAGCAGTTGCCTGTGTATATATGCAATTCAGAAAACATAGCCTGTTCTAAAAGCACATACAAGGAGGAGGAGAGCTACGGCGATCGACGGTCATGGAAAAGACCAATTGATGTAGCACTGAAAGAGAGACTTGGAGTAGAAAGAAAGGAAAATTGTAGAAGAATACAGAAAATTTGAAGGAAATCAATTCATAAAGTGTTACGCGTCAAGTCAAGTGTCTCGAAACGAATTACAAATGGTCTACTTATAGATTAGGAGAAGTGAAAGGTAAATTCAAAAGATTGGGTGTGAGACCAATAATCTATCGATATATTATTAAAAAGAAGCAAATGTCAGAACACAACATTGAACGACAAAGTATCTCCAAAATATTGAAAGACTTTGTAGTCTTTCAAAATAACCCATCCATTCAAGGGACTAAAACTTGTTATTGACAAAATTGATACTATCAGGATTTTGAAATCAATAAAAATTTCATATTTTTGGATACTTTTTCTGAAGGATTCCATGTTTAAATAGGATCAGATTGATTGTTATAGGATTCTCTATTTAGATAGGAATGCAGTACAATCTTGAAAATAAAGTTTTGTGCTTTGTATTGTAAGCCCGTATGTTGTGCGGCTACGAGGAAGCAAAGAGATCCTTGTAATGCAAATATCAGGAAAGAACTTTAGCAAGCAATGAATATTAGCATATAAGTTTTACTCAAGAATAGGCTCTGCCAAAAGAAATATTACACTAAACTTTCTAAGATACAGACATTTAACTTCAGCGTTAGACAAGCCAAGAAGGACAGGATTCAATGGCTTTCTGGCCAGAAGTGAATCTGATTCGAAGGGGCTTGTGATCTGAAATCTCAACTTCTACCAAATCCTTAGCTTTCAACTGACGTTTCTTTGAAGAAATACTACTGAAATAACATTCATATGTCCCCTTAAATATCAACTTGATTATTTTTAGAGAATAAGTAGACATTCCACGCAAGTGGAAAACATAATAGGAAAGGAGTATGCTTTTTTATTAAATAAAACAGAGAACTTTTTTATTTGAAGACATAAATTAAGAAATTGCCAGCACTTGTCAGCAGCAAAAAATATGAGGAAGCACTATTTGTGCAAATTACAGGAGATGGAAGAGACTATGAGGAAATTAAAAGAGGTAGTGAAGAACTACCACTACTACTACCCCACACTAACTAGCAAATGGAATACCCCTATATTTTTAAATTCCTAGAATATCTGCATTAAAAGAGTCTATTGTTGATTGTAGTCAATACTATCAGCTTGAATAAGATGTAGAACTTGGAAGAAATATTTGCCCTGAATTCTGGAAAGCTTGCACATCTAAAGTAAGAAAAGTAATGCTGAAGGAAGACTAGCTCCAAGGTTGACAACTTATTCATGCAAAAAAAATATTTATTGGATAAAAGTACCTTTGGCTTCTCCTTCTCATCCTTCTTCTTCTTGGACTTCAAGAACTCCTCCTTTGACATCCGTTGTCCTGCAGCAATACAGTGTGAGACCAAATGAAAGACCATATGTAGTAACTATAAGAATAATCTACATAGTTCATGCACCTGTAATTTTATCCCGATATACCGGTTCAGCACCACGGCCACTAACCAAAGGATCCATTTCCTGAAACCTAAAACACAAATCATTGTTACATCATCAATCAGAACTAGCTAGAGAAGAGATCAAGCATTAGTGGGATCTGGTGATGGTCATTTTCACGAAAGCTTTGATTCTTTTAGCATAAAATTTTCCTCCCTAAGAAAAAAAGATTTCCCAGTCTCTTCGCACATTACTTTACTTGCCCTGTACTTCCAAACTGACTCTGAATAATGGCAAAAAAAAAAAAGATAAGGCCCATGAAGTAGTATAGAATTACCTCATCCAGTCTTCCTTCTTTGTCCTATCAATTTCTTCTTTGATATCTTTGCCACTAACCAAACCCGTCTTTGGTCCCTGCTTCGTAGTGGATGAATCTGGACGTGCCTCCAGTACATTTTGGGCCTTCTTTTTCCTAAAGGGCGAGAGATCTGTACCTTGATCGGCTCTCGAATCACCTTGAGCACGGGAACCTCGTCGAGGAGGAGAAACATCAGAGATATCAGAAAGACTTTGGCCGTACTTTTGCCTCCGTCTTGGTGGTGATAAATCAGCAGAAGGCCTGGCTTTGGGTTCTGGTGAAGGGGTATCATTTCGAGTTTTACGTCTCCTTGGTGGTGAGATATCCGTATCTCTACTTCTCAAGGACTTCATATCAGATTCAGGTGTATCATTCCGAGTCCTTTGTCTACGTGGTGGTGAAATATCAGCATCTCTAGTGCTCAAAGGCTTCATTTCAGGTTCAGGTGTATCATTCCGAACCCTCCGCTTACGTGGTGGTGACAAATCAGCATCTTTTGCACTTGAAGGCTTCAATTGTGGTTCAGGTGAAGGTGTAAGAATCCTAGTCCTCTGTGTATCATTCCTGGCACTACGTTTGCGGGGTGGCGACAGATCACCCTCCTGAGTTCTTAGTTGCTCACTTTCTGGAGAGGGTGTATCATTTCGAGCCCTCGGTTTACGTGGTGGTGATAAATCAGCTGAAGGACTTGATGGATTAAGTTGAGGTTCGGGTGAGGGACTATCATTTCGACCAGGCCTTCTCCGTGTCGGGGACAAATCAGATATTTGGTCATTAGAAGTACTTGAAACAGACACCCAACCACTTCCATCTTCTGAAACAGAACCAAATGGACGTCTAGCTCTAATCTGTTCCAATCTCTTCATACGCTTAACTTCAATATCTTCATTTACCTGAGGCAGCTCTTCATCTGTAAAAGAACACAGTTAAGAGACACAGATATACCAACACCAAAGGATACAAAAAATCAACAAAAACAAACCTTTGAAATACATTACCAGCTGACTCATCCTCTTCATCTTCAATTTTTACAGGCTTTTGCCAAACAGGATCTTCGTCAACAACGACGACACCTTTGACATCATTAGGTTTAACCTTCTTCTTTTTCTTCTGTTTCTTCTTTCCTTCTTCATTGGTGTTACTTTCATATTTTTTTAGGTACTCCTTCAGGGAGGTAGAGGTTGAAGATGGAGCCACCATTATGCTCAAAAATCAAAACTTCCTGCATCAGGAATCAAAGACAGGTCTTTCACTAAACTAAATCCATAAATCTAATTACACGGCATTCACCTGAAAGACAACACAAGCATTATCTCATACATAAGAAATTCCAACTGTATTCACTAGCATTTGGCCAAAAATTTCAAAAAGTTATCCTCAAATATCTGTCTCGCCATAAAATTTGATCAGAAAATCTGACTCATACCAGTTTTTAGGTTTTTGAGACTTCCACTTACAAAACTTCAAATTTTAAACTCTTATCCTAACACAAGTTTAAATTCCAAAAATCACAACTAATACAAAAGCTCAAATTTCCAAATTTCAACTTCAAAAATCTATGACCAAACGGTAGCTGCATCTCAAGATTCATCTTTCAACAAAGTGTGAATTTGCTCAACCCTAAAGCCATAAGTGCCTCAAATTACAAATCCTTGTAGCTCCGAAAGAAGCAAAAATCCCTAAATTCGAAAAGCTTACCAACTAGTTTCTCGAATCAAGCTTACCAAGACACAACCAAGATACAAGGGCAGCAAATCAATTTCTAACTTATGGTGAAACCAAAAATTTTGTAGAAATAAAACGAAATACAATTTTTTTTTCAACAAGCTTGGGGGCATATTTCAACGATCAATTAGTCACTAGCCAACAAATGAAGAAACACACAGTAGCAAATTTGACGAAAGTACTAACTCATGACATTATTGGTATATATATATATTATATTTCATAATAAACGCTAAGAAGATCGAACGAATCGAACAAGTGAACTAACCCGGACGGATCCGTCTTAAAACTTCAAAGACGCCTGATGGAGTTCGCTGACCGGAGCTGCTGTCCAGAGAAGAAAGCAGCTCGCCGGTCGGAGCTTCTGGTCACGTTGTTGCTGCTGCGGCTATCCTCGCGTGGCTGCTGTGGCTGGAATGCTGCTTCGCCGGTCGGAGCTTCTGGTCGCCTCGCCTGAATGTTGTTGTCGCTGGTCGTCCTGCAAAGAAATAAAAGAAGAGGGGCGGAGGGGAAGAGGCGAAGAGAGGAGAGAAAGAAGAAGAGGGAGGCGGAGAGAGGGAGAAGGGGGAGGAAGCGGAGGATAGAAGGGAAGGAGAAGGCGGCTGATGCTGCCAAGGAGAGGGAGGGAGAAGAGAGTGACATTTTTTAGGGATTAGGCTCTTTTTAGGTTAGAATAGGTAGATTAAGTTTGGATCATTGATTTAATACGAGATGAACAGCTAGAATTCGATATAGAATTTATTTATTTTAAATGGACGAATGAGATTAATAAATAATATTTAAAAATCAGATTTGATTGGATATGGAATGGCTAAAATTATAATATAAATTGGCTGGAATTGAAATGATAGAGAGGCTATAATTGAAATAAAATTTAATTGGAGTGACTAGAATTGAAAGAAATTATAATAAAATAGGCTAAAAATTTAAATAATTTTAAGAAAAGTGTAGGAATTACTATTTAATAAAAATACTACATATATTAAAATATATTTATATAATTGAAAATCATTTAAATTTTAAAACATTTGAAATTCATTAATAATTTTAAAATATTTTAATAATATTTACAATAATAAAGTAAAACATACTAAAATATATAATTTTCATGCAATATCGACTACAATTCGAAACTTTAAATAAATTTTAAAATGTATATTTTAATCGAATAGCATTCCTAAAAATAATTAAAGATCGGTCAAAATTGGGTGTCAACATCCTACTCCTAAAAGCTAGTCAAATAGGCAAAGGCACGCTAGTACCCATTAGAACTAGTTTATGAACGTCATGGACGTTCTTGGATATTTTGGTTCTTAAACTTCCTAAATGACCTATATTCATTAAAATAGGTCTTAAAACAGTGCTTAGACCCCATGACACCTATGTTAGGCTCTAATCTCGTCTTGAATTTTCAAAGTGTTACACTATCCCCCCCCCCCCCACCCTTAGGAACATTCGTCCCCAAACCACTAGAACTTTTTTGAAAGAAGAAATATACTCAATATTAGCAGCCCAACCAATCAACAATATCAAATCAACATAAATCATATCATCTCAAAAAGGCAATTTCAAAAACTTCAATTATCCCACTTAAGGCTCAAAACACTTCATCATGAGGTATTTTCTTCTCACAACTTACATGAGTAAATTAGCACAAAGTTCAACTTAACAACATGCTACATATCATTTCATAAAGACTTATTATATCAAAATGCACAATATAACTCAAATAAACCAAAAAGGCAAAAATTCAAGTTTTAAAGGTACTACTTCACTATAATGCAACACAAAATGCATATTTTTGCAAAACTTCGCCAAAAATCATGAAACTTCAATTTCTAGTCATATTTATATTATTAAAAAGAATGACTAACCTTAATTATCAAAAAGATGAGGGTAACGGGACTTCATGTCGGCCTCGGCCTCCCATGTTGCACCTTCAACTAGGTGATTCTTCCATAACACCTTTACGGAAATCACCTCTTTATTTCTTAACTTCTTGACTTGCCTATCAAGAATTTGAACCGGATCTTCCTCATAAGAGAGGTTATCCTTGACACCAAGACCCTCAATAGGAAGAATAGACTCCGGATCACCGATACACTTCTTCAACATGGAAACATGAAAACCGAATGAACTGAAGTCAATTCACTAGGAAGTTTCAATTCATAGGCGACCTTACCAACCCTTTGCAAGATTTCATAGGGACCCACATAATGAGGACTCAACTTTCCTTTCTTATCTAACCACCCCTTTCATTGGTAAAATTTTCAAATACACCTTATCACCTTTTTCAAACTCCAAATCTCTTCTCCTATGATCGGCATAAGACTTTTGCCGGCTATAGACCGTTTGCAACCGGTTCCTTATGATATGAACCTTCTATAAGGTCTTATAAATCAAATCGGGACCAAGAAGCGAAGTCTCACCCACTTCAAACCATCCAATATGAGACCTACACCTCCTACCATCAAGGCTTATAGGGAGCCATGGAAATGGATGAATGAAAACTATTATTATAAGTAAACTCCACCAAAGGCAAATGTTATCCCAATTCCCTTTAAAATCAATAATGCAAGCCCTAAGCATATCCTCAAGGGTTCGAATAGTACATTCCGCTTGACCATCCATTTGGGGATGAAAAGCGGTACTCAACTTCACCTTAGTACCATACTTTTTTGGAATGATCTCCAAAACCTAGACATGAATTGTGCACCCCAATCCGATATGGATAATGAAATACCATGGCGACACACAATCTCATCTATGAAGATCCTAGCATAATCTTCGGCCGAATAAGTAGACTTGATGAGAATAAAGCAAGCGGACTTAGTCAACCTATCCACAACCACCCATATAGAATCATATGACCTTTGAGTCTGAGGTAAACCCACTACAAAATTCATATTAATGTCTTCCCACTTCCAAGTGGGAATTTGGATATCTTGTAGTAAGCCATTCGGCTTTTGATGTTCAGATTTTACTTGTTGGCAATTTGGACACTTAGCGACAAACTCCACTATGTCCTTTTTCATACCTTCCAAACTAATAAATTTCCCTAAGGTCATGATACATTTTTGTCGAACCCGGATGAATTGAGTAGCGGGATCTATAGGCTTCTTCTAGGATCCGGTCCCTCAACCCATCTACCTTGGAAACACATAATCTCCCTTGGCACCTTAAAATACTATCCTCCCTAAAGAAAATGCCTCATTAAGCTTGCCGATGACCGTTTCCTTTAACTCCATCAATGATTTGTCAAGGTGTTGCTTGGACTTCACCTCAACCAGCAATGGTGCCTTGGAGTTATCATAAACCATGAGACCACCATCCAAAGAATCTTCTAATCTCACCCCCCAACCTAGCCAACCTATATGCATCCCTCACTAAGTCTTTTTTGGCTTCATTAATATGGGATACACTGCCCATATTCATACAACTTAGGACATCCACAAGCACATAAGTCTTGCCAGGGTGATAAAGGACAATCATGTCATGATAATGAGGCAAGTGCTATAAGAGAGCACCATGACATAACACTTTATAAAATAGAACCTTGGAAAAGGTTTAAGTACCTGAAAAATGATGAGAAAATGAAGAGATATCGATAAGTTATGTCATATTGAAATCGATATCAAATAACCGTCAATGGTATATTTGATATGAGATAGCGCTCAATGATAATTTTGGTGAGGATCTTGAATTTAAATCTGTCATATAGTATGGACAGATAAATGGTTGGCCAAGTAAAATTTAGAATTCAAGTATAGTTTGTTTCACTTTTGAAAGTGATGTTTTGGACTTATAGCCCATAAATCAAGGTATAATGTTAGTGGGGTACAAATAAACTATTATGCGATAGTATAACCATAAGATATCAAGTACGGCTTGTGCCTTGGGGCATAAAGGTTTGTTGCAAAAATTCTGACATTAATAGAGATGTTTTCTCCTATGGTGGATGCAATGAGGTTTGTTTTGATCTGACAACATATGAAAAACTTGAATGCATATAGTGAATCATGTCTAGCTAGACAATGAAGGTTATATGAAAATCCTTGCAGCAATCGAGGTGTTTGAAACATATACAAGTTTGAAGAAACCTTTTCAATAAAGTTTCAAGAATCCGTTTATGGATTGAAAAAATCAAGAAAGAAAAGGATACAAAAAGAATGACCCTAATTGTCTTTGAATTTGTATGAAAAGTAAATTTGCTGGCAAGATTCAGTTCTTTCCCAACAAAAGGACATTGAAATGGTGTTGAGCATACTTGAATATCCTCGAAGGACCATAGTTATGGATTTATTCTACTCTGATGAATCCAAAGCAGAATTGATTGGTTAAAGCAGATGCATAATATTTATCTGATCTGCATAAAGCTTGATCTCAAACACGCTATTTGTTTGCATGTGAAGGCACAATGAAATGAACATTTTTGGATAATAATGTATCTATTTATTATGATATTTAATATGGTGACTTTTTGAGTTATTTCTCAACCTATAAATAGGGTTGTTCATTCACTATTGTAAGATGTACAAATGATACTTAGACACACTTGAATAAGAAGAAAAATTTCTTTTCTTCTATCTACTTCTCTTGCCTTCTTGTCTTTATGATTATATTTTTATGAGCTTGATTTTATAACAAACGTCATAATTATAGTGTTATATTTCCTGTGTAATTTTTTGTCAAAAAATATAAAGGGTAAATATTATACTTTTCATATTAAAAATAGCTTGCTTAATAATATATTTTTTCATCTTTTGATCTAATATATAATTTTAAAGCAAAGTTAAAAGGCCTAAAATATAATTCCAAAATTCATACATAATTAACATTAGAACCAAAAGTCAAATCCAATTCAAAATTGGATTCAGGACTCACGTGTACAATAGTCTCTATACCTATTTTAATCAAAGGCTTTTCCAATAAGATTAGTTGATACCATACCAAGTCTGAGAAGTATGAGGTTAAACCAGGATACATATCACTTAGCGATAAAATGATTAGGTGTGAACAAGTGAGTAACGAGAGAGACCAATCTAGTAATCAATCTTTCTCAAAAGAATTTCGGAAGTTTTATGGTCTGTGAATATTAAAAACAAGTATAAGCACTTTATTCGGAAATGCATTTTGAATATGTTATCGGTCAACCATATTATTTCTAGGAGACTGAGGCATATTTGTGGAGTGTGTAATGGTTGTGGACTTGAGAATGAAACAATTGATCACATGTTGTTTAGGTGTCCAGTGCTCAATTAGTTTGGAAAATTTTCCTAATTAATTAGCCTAGTTTAGAAGATACTATGGGTTTTACTGGTTGGTGGAATGTTCTTTTTATAAATATTAAAAATTATCTTGTAACTATTGAGATGATTAAATAAGAATGTCTATTTTATGGCAAATTTGGAAGGCTAGAAACTAAGAGTTTCAATGGAGAAATTGTTGATCCTAAGGACATTGTTAACAAAACTCTTTTTGATCTTCATGAGTATGAAAGCAATTTGATCCCTCAATTTCCCCCTAGAGTTATACCTGCTTGTAATGATAATAAAATTTTTAACTATGACACAAGATGGTATTGCTGTGTTTGCAGATGATAGTGTACATAAGGAAAAGAAGACGGTAAGCATTGGCGTGGCGGCTATGGATAGCTATGATAACCTGCTTCATGCCTTTGGCATGCCAATTCAATACGTTAGGAAAGTCATCAGTGCTAAAGCAATTGCAATTCGTATGGCGATGGAGAATGCTAAAAGGGGTGGACAAAGGTGCAAATCTTATCAGACGCAAAAAATATGATGGATATGGTACTACAAAGAACTATTGTCTCATGGGAGATAGAGACTACTTGTGAAGATATTTGGAACCTTATGAAGTGGTTAATGTGATGCATATTCCAAGGTCTTGAAATTTGGTAGCACATAATTTAGCATAATTTTCTATTTTGTTAGTACGCAAAGTTGTTTGGCTTTCTACTTTTCCTAGATGGATTGTAAGTGATGTGATTGCGTCCTTTAACTCTTTGAACCTTTCTATGCATTAATATACCATGATGGCTGTTAAAAAAAACAACAATAATATAGCTAGTGAAATCTCAAAGTATTGAGTCTTTAGAAGATAGTGTATATATATGTGGAGGTAATAATGTTATTTATGAAAGAGTTCGATTCAAGTGTAGATAATCAAAGTAATTATAAAAAGACAAAATGATAATAAAGAAATATATGATATCTAATAGCAAAGTAGTGTAAAGCATTTGTGCAAAGAATTGTAACGTCAACAATAAGGTGCTGCCACCTAAAACACAATTGCACCTTTGCGAGGAACTAATGAAAATATGTCATCTTCTTTCATATAATATTATATCCATTTGTCTCAGTTAATCGTAAAATCGTGCATTTTCTAATTAATATTAATATGTATAACTAAAGTAGATGAAATATTTTACATGGTTAACTTAATTACCTAATATACTATTTACGATATACCCAAAAAAAGATTCAAAATATAAATAAAAAATGTCTAATTGAAACACTTTGTCATTCATTCAGATACAATATAAACAAACCATAATTTTTTGTATGATAAATAAAATATGTTGCAAGTTTAATGAGTTGGCTATATATTCAGCCTTAGATAAAATAGTCATTAGATACATAACAAAGAAAATATCCTACAATATAATCCAAATTACACAACAATTGACATACTTAATATAATTTGATAAATAAAATCATAAAAGTAGCTATTTTTGATAGATCGACGACTTAACAACTTAATCATTTTGATATACACAATCTAGACAAATTTATTATAGTATTCATTGACAGTAGTGTATTTGACTTCTGGGTAAAGCTCTGTGGCTTCAACTCCTATAGAAGGATCAATTTCAAAGTTTGTAGAATCTCCTTTAACAAATATTGAATGGCATATGGCCAAATTGACTCGTGATGGAAGATCAGGCCCCTCTGCAAAACAAGTTTAAAAAGAATAAATTAATAGTAGCGGAATTAATAATCTGAATATGAATTTAATCGAACATCAATTAATTAATTTTGCTTTGAATAGTTGTTACCATTTGAAGTGTTGTTTTAAAAAGTGAAAGAAATATCAAAGCCATTAGTTTGTACCATGTGTAAAATTATTTTAACAAAGTGTTCCGATTAGACAATTTTTAATCAATTTAATTATAATTTGGACTTCTTTTTAATTTTTATTAGATAATTAAGCTAATTATATAATATAGTTATTATTTTAAATTATACATATCAACCTCGATTAGAATATATCTGAAATCTTATGGCTTTATTGAGGCCAACATGCATGTATAATTAGATAAAGGAGAAATGACATATATCAAGTGGTTAATTTATCTACATAATAAGCACTTAAGAACACGCGTGAAAAATAATGATTAAAATTTGAACCAAAAATGTTCAATGAGCACTTAATTTATCACGTGTTTATGTGTTCATCTACTAAAACAAATCATAGCTCAAGTAGTCAAATGAAATTTGTAGACAAATAAAAGAGATTGACTATGTATTAACCTTTTCTTTTTTTTTTTGAATTTCCTATTAATTTGTTCTTTTTGGGATTGTATCAGATATGTTATTGTTGCATTCTACGGACAAGAGAAAATTGATCCGATGGTAAGCACAATTTACCATCGATCCTAATGTTGTGAGTTTGAGTCACCAAGAAATCACAGCTAAAAGGGTAAGAGCTTCTTAAAGGAGTAAATTTGTCTCAACTTATTTGTCTGATTTTTGTTTGATACAGAGTATAATAAATTATGTCATACAAATTAAAACGGGATACGATACTTTACCTTGTATCATGTTGATAATCTTTTCCTCTGGAAGATAAACCTTGTCAAGTGTCTTGCCAATCTTTTCTTCCCACAAGGACACTATCTCATTGAAGGACAAAATATTGGCAGGAGGTCTTATGTGAAGAGTTGTATTCAAAGTTCTTGGATCATCTACTGCTTTGATAGTGTATGTGGCTATGTCTTCTTCCTTCACATATATTGCTTACAATTGTGAAATAAAATGAAATACATGAGTCATGACATGAGGGCAATTACATGAATCAAATTTTACACAAGATTATTACTCAATATTAAGTTCAAAAGTTTAGCATGTATATCAAAGAGTTGATGTTGTTGGATATTGCGAATGAATACAAGTAATACAACAATAAATGAATAGAAGAAGTGATACAATATGATGCATGTATCAAATTATATTGGCATGTTGTATTCATTGATACAACTTGTATTTCGTTAAATACAACCTATATCCGCATGTATATGTCCTTTTTATAGTATCTCTTCTCTCGGCTCATGTATATATATGTATGTATGTATCGAATACAACCTATATCAACTTGTATATATTGGGTTATATTCGTTGATATAACCTATTTTCACCAAATACATCTCGTATCGCATCTAGTCGCCCTCTCTCTAACATCTCTCCACTCTCTCTCTCTCTCTCTCTCAAATCTCGCTCGTCTTTATCCCATCTCTCCAATCTTACTCTTCGATCCTCACTCTTCTCTATCAAACTGTTTTCGTTGTATTTCATTGAATACCTCCCAAATTTCGCTTGCTTCTCCCCTACATAAAATTGTTGTTACGAATTATAAATATCCAAACTATACCTACAAATTTATAATCATGCTTAAATATTACTCTAGTAGTAACTTTTGAAATTTCCTCATAAATTAATTAGCGGATCATCAACCCACCCAAATCTACATAAATTAGATTGATCATAATTTTATGAACTGATTTTACCGATACATAACATATTTTCTTTTTGCAAATGACTAATATTATACCTTTGGTATTTCCATCACCAAATATGACCACTTTGTCCCTAGGAGGAGTTTTGGCTTGTAAGTCACCAAAATTAGGCAAGAAGAAGTCACCAAACCAATTGGAGATCACAAATGTGTATGGAATCATTCCTTGTGACTTTATCATATTCCTGATTTTGGCCTTGAGAGCAAAATGTGATGCTGCTGGCTCAACTGCATCAACATGATCCACATCGAATCCAAATTCTGAAGGAAAAAATCTCTGATACGAATTCAAAATCTAGAGTCAGTAAGTTTAATATGAATATTATCTTTTTGAATGTATACATATATTTCTAATATATTTTTGTAAATGTAAACATAGTTTGAGTTGAATAATTAACGATATGTTTGGTATGAATTAATGAAAATGTATTCGTGAAAAAGTAAGTAATTTTTTTACTTATTTTTCATGTTTGATTGATAAGTAAGCAAAATATATATTCCTTATCCATAATCTAATCAAATAATATGAGGCGGGGTAATGATGAAATTGTGTGGGTTAGAATGTGGATGGGGTGGGGTGTTAGGGTTGGAAGGAGACAATCAACAACGCGGTGGAGCCACGTATACTTGAGGACCGATACCTCTTCGTTTGTTGGAAAATTATATTGTTTAGCTAAGTAAAAACATGTATTTTTTATGTATATATGTAACATATTGAGTAATGACATACTCCTTGACCTCTACGCATTTTTACTTCTTTATACTTTGAAAATACTAAATGAAAATTCTGATTATGCCGGTGAATACTATTTAGTATTTATGTACCATGTTCTCCTCCCATTAGGAAGTCATTTTCTAAAAAAATATAAAAATCTTTTCACTTATATAAAACATGCACACCCTAAATATATAGTAATTTAATTTCCTTAATTACCTTGATATTTCCAGCTTCTTTAATAGCATTGATTATGTTCTCCTGATCAGCAAATTGCCCTCCACCAACAGTGGAAATCACCACATCAACTTGCTTAATTGCCTTAGTCAAGCTTTCTTGATTGGATAAATCTCCCTAATTATATAAGGAAAATGAAATATAAGACTATTAATTAAAATGATAGTAATGTCACACTCATAATTTAAAAGAATTTTTACACTATCCAAATCACCAAAATCATGTTAGCAATTGAGAAAATAAGACAAATTATCTGTTACAAAATTAGGATCCGTTCTTTTTAAACCAAAAAATAAAAAGAATAGGAAAGGAGATGTTACCTTCTTAACTTGACTATCCAAAAAAAAAAAAGTGCGAGAAATGTAACGAGGTTATTAAAATTTACAAAATAAAACATATTATCAATTATAATACGTGTTGCATAATATTTATATTATATTATCGATATCTATAAGTTAAATTTCTTATATAAAAAAATAGAATTTATGAGTACACACATAAATTAGTGTAACACCAATACTCTTGAATGTGTCTATGAATTTTGATTTCTCTGGATTTGCAAGTGTGTTTTCTCTAACCAAAATGAAAGTTGAATGCCCACATTTTACACTTTCCTTCACAATATATTTTCCTATGTAACCTGTCCCTCCAATTATTAAAATCTTGCTTTTCTCTTCCATTCTAGGTAGCTCGGATTCGAAAGGTAAGAATAATGAAAAAAACTCTTAGCAGAGAGCGTTTCTTATTTTAATCGACTTTTCACAAATTTAAAGTGGTTTGTGTTCAAGTTTGGGTGTCAATATGAGGTTTATATAGGCAAATTCAAGATAGTGACCATGCTAACATAAGGAATTAATAAATTCTGCAATAATATTACTTGGTTGCTTGTTGGATCGTTGACTTGCTAGATAAACATATTAGAAAAATAATAAACACAGAAAAGGTATCTAAACCATGTTGTAATTGACAACAAATAATAATGTGGAAATGATAATATACAAATCGTAAATAATATTACTTGGTTGCTTCTTGGATCATTGACTTGCTAGATCAACATATTAGAAAAATAATAAAAACAGAAAATGTTACGACCCAAAAACGGGCGTGATGGCACTCGTCTTATCCCATCAAGACAAGTCAGCCTGACCCAATAATTTTGATAAAATGCAGAAAAAAAACCAAAGTCTAATAACGATTACTAATATAGAAACAATTCAACTTAAATCAATTCTCAAGACCTGGTAGTCACCTGCACAAGTCTCTAATGTAAATACTAGAATTGAAATAAAGAATACGAGTCTAACATGAAGTTGTCTTTCAAGTAAAAACAAAGTCATAAATTGGAGTAGGAAAGTTCGCT
This sequence comes from Solanum chilense, assembly GCA_032847665.1. Lineage (NCBI taxonomy): Eukaryota > Viridiplantae > Streptophyta > Magnoliopsida > Solanales > Solanaceae > Solanum > Solanum chilense. Next base: position 7,171,452 of record CM064965.1, read on the forward strand.
GAGATGACAAGCAGCAACCTCACAACCCTCCACAAAATGCCTCGGAAACGAAGAGAATGGAAGGTATCACAAAAATTCGGGCTCGTAATTTACAAAAAATTGTAGAAGCAAGGAGTGAGTACCAAACCACGCGGTACCCAACAAGCAAACCTCTAAACACAAGTTAAGGGAACAAAATACGGGTACTCTTTACACCCTATCTGAACCACCACACTACAAACAACTCACAATTTACCAGACACACAACTCAGTAACCACACTCTATTAGTTTACATATTCTCAATAACAACTCAATATTCAACAGTCACAATTTTCACAGGGAAACACTAACAAGATCAGCAAACCACGTATTCAAGTTCATCAATAATAAAATGTGCAATGCCATGAGATGCAATGTCAAGGATAGTGATGCATGTCTTCCCTAACGATACACACTCGCTTTCTCTCAGTCTGGGACTCATGGGGGACATATCTGTCCATGCATCTGTCGCAGCGCACGACACGACCCTCGATAATAGTAATTGTCGCGGCGCGTGATACGACCCTCGAAATGGTACATCCTCTAATCACATAACTCTTATCACAACCATGTTTCAAATGCAGTTTGAATTACATACTAAAATAAAAATGAGGAGATAGTCATTTTGATAACAAAGCACAATTTGCAACAAGGAATACAACACTAACAAATAAGCAACAAGTCTCCAAATCATTCTCAACATCACACAAGGAAATACACGAATTTCGTACGCTTAACAAGAGTTTAGAAATTCACTTGCCTTAGCCAATCAAATAATTACTCTTGGACTTGAGTCTTCCCTTTCCGTTGAGCGTCTGAACCAATGGAATCTATTCAAGTATATATTCACAATAAGATTTTAGAACTAACAACACTCACACTTTTATGTGTTTAACCTTGTTCTAAAAATACACTCCAAATTTATAATCAAGTTTGTAATTCTCGATGTCAATTAACATTTCAACTATCATAGTCCGATTGGTATTTATATAATACGATAGATCTAATATTTAATTACCTATCTCAATATACCAAAACTTAACCCATAATGTGATAAGAATAAGAAATTAAACTAAATTATCTACTATCCACGGAAAGAACACTCTAAGCCTGAGAATACTTCCGTCCGCACTATATCTCCAAATTCTAATTCCTAATTACTAACCACACATAATATAGCAATTATTAACTATATATTTGCATTAAATTTAGTTTCAAAATTTTCCCACTAGCCACGTTGAACAAACTATCAATTTCCATTCACATTATAGCATTTATGACGAAATGTTTTGTCTTTTTTTCTTCTTTTGTTTTTCTTTATTCAGCAACACACACTAAATTATCTATAATCAAACCAACCAATTAATCACAATTGATCATTGAATACTCACTAACTAACTAATTTCAATATTATCACAATTCAACTAATTCTGATTTCTTATTTAGTTTTTTAAGACTCAAATTGGCAATCATCACTTATGGTTATACACATATAATATTATAACAATTACCTATATAATATTGTTATATGCATATAATGTGTGTAGCAATTAAGGAACACATAGAGGCAAAAGATGTTGGGTGGTCTTGGGCCTTTTCAACCCAAAAGCTAGCTCAAAGGTTGAGGCTTTCGCTGACCACCAGCCCCTTCCACTTCCGATGTGGGATAACCCAACAATCTCCCCCTTCACACATCGGGCTTTGGGCTGGAGAGAACGACAACCCAGTTCCTCCCGGTGGGCTGAGACTTGTTGACAACCTGGGCTCTGATACCAATGTTGGGTGGTCTTGGGCCTTCTCAACCCAAAAGCTATCTCAAAGGTTGAGGCTTTCCCTCACACTTATAAATTGACCACCAGCCCCTTCCACTTCCGGTGTGGGATAACCCAACAAAAGAAACTTACATGAGGCAGTTCATAAGCCGCAAGTGCAGAAACCCTTCGCCCTTTTTTTTTCTTCCTTATTTCTTTTTTTTAGAATTATTTATATACTAAAAGTGGTGAAATTTTTACCCACTTTTTTTATATTAAATATAGGCCAAAGGGTATAAGGTCATAAATTTTTTTTATCACTTTAGCCCATTAACTATTAAATTAATCATTTATCTATAATTATTCATCCATTAATTAACTCAAGTTAAACAAATATTCAAAATTTCTAAAAATGACCTTCCGGATAATTACAGAAAAGGTATCTTAACCATGTTGTAATTGACAACAAATAATAATGTGGAAATGATAATATACAAATCGTAAAAAATATTACTTGGTTGCTTCTTGGATCATTGACTTGCTAGATCAACATACTAGAAAAATAATAAACACAGAAAAAGGTATCTTAACCATGTTGTAATTCACAACAAATAATAATGTGGAAATGATAATATACAAATCGTAAATTATTTTATACGATTAAGAATTTTTGAAACCCTACTAGGGAATGGTTATATATCAAACTTTATTACAATCATACGTTCTCTATAACAATAAATTTTAATAATAATATTTTAATATAGCTGCTAAGTTTTCTTTGGGAACACTTCTAAGTTCTATATCGTGCTATATAATATTTTTTAATAACATCTTGTTATAATTTAAAGTGTTTGTCAATTGGTTCAGTCCAATTTTGTATATTACTGATAAGGTTTATCAGTTTTCAATTCGTAAACAAACTAAATCGATAATTAAACTAGGGATAATGCATAAGTCGGAGACACACTTATATTATACTAAAGTCCTATTTCCCTCTGAGCTTATTTTATTAATAATTTTCTATCCATTTTCGGCCTACGTGACACTATCTTGTGGGCCCAATGCTGGTTGACTTTTTTTTCAAGCTAGTGCCAGGTAGACCGAAAAAGGGTAGAAAATTACGTATAAAATAAGCTCAGGGGGATAATAGGACCTTAGTATAGTATAAGTATGTCTCTGAAATTTCGGGCATAGATTGAGGGAGTACTTGTGCATTTTCCCATTAAACTAATAAAATCGATATCGACTTATGATTATTTGCTTTCTAATTCTTAAGGTCTCAACATTTGTTTCTAATACTCAAAAATCATTTATAGCTTTATTATTTAAGTCTTGATTATTGAGAAACAATAATGACACTCAATTCTCAAACAAAAGAACATTATAAATGAACACATCCATCAAGTCATTTTAAGAAAGAAATATTAAATTTATGATTAAGTAGCAAACTTGGAGAAAAATTAAAAATTTAGAAAATAGGATTTGTATTCAAAATTTAAAGCCACTATTTAATAAATAATTAATTAGGGATAAAATAAATTAATTTTATTGAGTTCTTGATTTGACAAAAAAAATTAAAATTAAAAAGTGACCTGATAATCTAATAAAAATGATTACAAAATCGTTCAAAAAGGTTAATCTAGATGCCAATAAATCAATTAAAAAAAATTAATTAAATTTTATTCAAATTATCAATTAAATCCATTTTTGTATATGGCTAACTATAACAATTAAAAAAATATTCGGACAAACAGCATTATTGGTAAGAAGTATGACTATATGTGTATATGGCTGCTATTATACATTTGGCTATGTAAGATAAAATCTTGATATAAATCATATGAAATAAAATAGAAGACACGTCGTTTGAATTTTTAAGTTGTATTATTTGTTCAGAAGTATAAAATATAATAAATTGTGAAAATTATTAAAATTGTTTCAATTTCATAACGATCTTACAAAATAAGCAAATATTCATAATTAAAGTATAATACACTGTCATAATGATATTCTTAAAAAAAAAACATTTATTGATTGAAATTTAGGTCAATAAAAGTAAAATTGAAAACGAGTCATTAAATTTAACATGGTCAATATCATTTAGTAATTGTATCACCGTGTTCATATTCTATGAATATTTTATTAATCTTTTAGTACTCTCGCAAAAAAATAATTATTATGTAGATATAAATGGTGGGATTTCTTTACAAAATATAAATCTATGAATCAATTTTATATTTGAAAATTTTAAAATTATAATATGAAATTCTCAAATTAATATATATATATTTTTATATCATTTCATTTTCTATCTAAAAAAGGATTTTATCTTTTAAGTTATGAGATAAAATTGCATATCTAAATATCTACCAAAAAAATATTGTTCATTGAATGTTTGAGGTCATATTAATAAAAAAAAGCATTGCCAAGTTATATGGACAATTTAAGATTATAATTTCACAAGATAATTAATTCTTATTAGTAAAAATGAAAGTGAAATTACTTGTTACATCTTTCCTATTCGAGAGTTAAACTATATAAATCTTGATCAAATACTTTAAGATTTTTTAGTCATATTAATCATGAAAAATATTGTATCTTATATGAATTGCTCCTAAAGTTCTTTGAATACATAAGTTTAAATTCAGCATTTAAATAAATTTAATCCAATTTATAATTAATTTAAAAAGTTAATCAAATTATATATAGAATACATCTGTTTTGCCAGACTATCAGGAGTTGTTTGATTTAAGAATCAAGATATCCCAAAGTTATTTAAAATTAAAAAAAACTTCAATTTGCAACAGGATTTTTTAAAAAAAAGTCAAGTTGAAATCATAATAATTTAAATTTGCAACAGGATTTTTAAAAAAAAAATCAAGTTGCAATCATAATAATTTAAACACCACTAGGGTAATTAGTATATTATTTTGAATAATCAAGACCATTAAGTGCTCAATATTTGATCGTGAATATTTTCCATAATTTCGCTTTATATGGCTCATGAAATTTAAAATAAAAAATTCAATTTGTATTCATGTCAAAAAATAATTCTAATTTTTATATATCATTTTTAATTTAAAACTAAATTTATTTTTTTCAGAAATTTACAATTTTTTTATCCTAACGGCCACTAAATTAATTAGAAGTTCTTCAGTCACCTTACAATAAATGGAGAAAACTAAGCTAGCACGTGAAAGAACGTGTTATTAATAAAATAATACTATTACTAAATATTGTTCCTCATAAGGTTTGATTTATTTTTATTTTTTTTTTAAAAAAAAACATAAGGTAAAATGTTTTGCAAATGGCAATTATCGCAGCATAACTCTCATTTAGGACCATAAGATTAAAAAATATATAATATTAGTCCTTGTATTATATGTTTTAGTATATTTAACCTTTAATTAACTAAAACTGTTAATTTAGTTAGCTAACAGAGTTGAGGATTATTATCTAAAGGAGCATATTTATATTTATTCTCAGATATATTTTACTTCAAATAAAATTTAATTATTATCTTCTTTTAAAAGTGAATATCTAATCTACTAGTTAGTCAATTTATTTGTGAATGGTGAGGCTTTAATGTACATATTTTTCCCCTATTGTTAGCTATTAGGTTATCTTACATCTTCATTGCAATAATATATTACTTTGTATTTATTATTATTTCATATTTCACGCTCAATTATTGAAAGTTTGTCATATATATGGTTCACAATTGACTTTATATTTATCATTAATTTATACTTCACCCTCAAAAATAAAATTTGTTATCTGCCTCATAATTAATTATGCATTCCTTATTAGCTCATACTTCACCCTCAAAGATTAAAATAATCAATTTACACCCACATTGATTCAACAAATCACAATATGATATCACATTTTTTTACTTATAACTCTTCTTTTGTATAATCTATTAAGAACCCGTTTGGTTGGGCTTAATAAAAGCAGCTTTAAAAAAGTACTTTTGAAAGTGGTGAAACTTATTTTTAAAATAAGCAGTTATGCGTTCGGATAAAAGTGCTGAAGTTAAAAAAAAGTTGTTGATGTGTTTGGCAAATAAGTGCTGATAAACAGCTTTTTAAATCAAAATATCTGAAATACCCTTAAAAGCTGTTAACATAATAAAAGTTAATTAATTTATATTTTACAGCAAAAAATAATTATATTTTGCGTTCATTCACATATTTCTTTCTCATCACAAATTATTTATAAGAGGAATATAAACTTATTATAGATTTTAAAGATATATAATTTAAATAGATCAAAGAACGATTTAAGATTTATTTTAGTTACATCCATAGGTAATAATAATTGTCTATCATTCACATATTTCTTTATTATCACAAATTATTTATAAGAGGAATATAAATTTTATTTCACTTCAAATTGGAAGAACAGGAAGAAGTTCAGCAGCTATGCCAAACGTGAAAAGAGAAAATGGAAGAAAGAGATGTTAGGGTTGTGCAGGTAATTTGGAGATTGTATAAAAATATTAAGGGCAAGAAGGTAAAAATGTGGTCAACTTAAAACAACTTATAAGCTAAAAAAAAAAAGCACCCCTATCACAACTTTTAACTTTTGGCTTAAATAAGTTTCTTTCAACTTAAAATAAGTTATTTTGAGTATTGTCAAACACCTAATTAAGTCAAAAACCAGCTTTTAAGCTGAGCGAAATAGGCTCTAAATACTCTGTGTTTTTAGTCCGAACTTTTTAACACATGTTAGCTTTAGGGACTAAAATAATTCATTTTAATGAAGAAGTTTCGACATCTAATATATACGTATAAGAATTATCAATTATTTACAAATACTATAATTTTCCATCAAATTGAATAAACTCATTTGACCTTATTTGATTCCGATCCTATTAGAGTGAATTCTTGTTATTTTCCTCTTGACATAAAAAAAAATAAAAAATTATTAGTGATCTCAGGGTGAAATAAAAAAAAAAAAATTATTAGTGATCTCAGGGTGAAATCAAAGGCAAATTTAATTAAACCTTGTAAATCAATGATGAAGTAATTATGAGCTTGAAGCAGAAAGTATTATAGAGAAGCTTAACATCCAAGCCTTAAATATCACTTAAAATGTTTATTAAGGAATTCATCCCTATATATATTTTTAAATATTTTTTAAAAAAATTTAATATAGA
>CM064965.1:7182958-7357772 GCA_032847665.1 Solanum chilense
GCAGCGATTTAATAAAAAAAAAAATTTTAAATAAATCGCTGCTACAGTAGCGATTTATTTAAAAAATTAATATAAATCGCTGTTACTGTAGCAGCGATTTATTAAAAAATAATTTTTTAATAAATCGCTGCTACTGTAGCAGCGATTTATATAAAAAATATTTTTTTAATAAATCGCTGCTACTGTAGCAGCGATTTATATAAAAAATATTTTTTTAATAAATCGCTGCTACTGTAGCAGCGATTTATATAAAAAAAAAAAATTTTTTTGTAAATCGCTGCCTAGGCAGCGATTTACATAAATTTTTTTTTTTTTTTTGTAAATCGCTGCCTAGGCAGCGATTTATGTTTTTTTTTTAAAAAAAAATTTTTTTTATAAATCGCTGCCCTGGCAGCGATTTGTAAGAAGATAAAAAACTTTTTGGCAAAATCGCTGCCCCAGCAGCGATTTTACTTTTTCAGTTGAAGTAAATCGCTGCGTGCGGAGCGATTTTACCGTTTTGGTTTATATAAAATTTTATATACCCTTTTGGAATTTTTGTTAATATTTTTTACCGTTTGAGTTTCAGACTCTAACATATTTGGTATAATATCACCAAAGGTTGTTATATGTTATATCTTGAAATCAATATCAACCTCTCAATTAATAACTATGTCTTTTTTCCATTGTTTTTAGTGAACACTTGTTTTGTTAGGGGCTTGAGGGAAGGTCACTTCCTCAAGTACCAAATGGAAACAACATTAATTCCATCTAAATAATACTACTTCCCAAGTTTTGTCAAAACAGAAGAGTAGAAACATATATAGACAAAGAAAGTGAGAAAATATACTATGTATCTTGTTGAGAGTTTAAACTTTTGTTTGGTGTCCCACTAGATTTTAATATTTATATTGGATTCGATTAAATTTAAATTCATGATAAAAAAATCTACGCTAGAAGCCCAATAAAAGTTACATCATTATAACCAAGATTTGAACTTTTGATTCTTAATTAAGGATTAGGAAAAAAGTGTATATAAATAACTAGGTAATTTATTAGCAGAGGCGGACCCACCCCTAGTCTAGTGGAGGTGTACGTTCACCCATTAACTTCGGAAGAAATCATGTATATAAATGTCTATAATCTTGAGAAACTTACATAAATTAAGATGATATTAATAGTGCATCCATGAAAAGTATAAGAGTGTCATCGTGTTGCTGGTACAAACTAGAATATCCATCCGCGGGACCTGGGCCGAATCCAGTTGGAGTGTTTATTTCAGTATTTTCTTATTTTAAGTTTATCTTAGAACTCATATTTAAGCTTAGATAATATTAATGCACCCAAAGTCACATGCTTTCATGTTTTATTGTTTTCTTCTCTCTTTTTTTTCATGAATCAAGCATGTCCAATTTTTTCCCGATCATTGGAATTTGAGCTCTCTTGTCTACTTTAATATCATATCAGATTGTGTGATAATCTCGTCTACAAATTAAATACAAAAGAAAATATATTTTTATTCACTTGATTATTTTGTTAACGATATAAAAGTATCACGTCGATAATATCAAACTCAACTTTTGCCAAAAGTAAACACAATTTGCCTTTCCTATTCATGATAATGCCTAGTTTAGGTGTGTGTCATTTTGGTTGTACCTCTTGTTCCCTTACGAACTAAGTTATAGATTATCATTCTAGCAAAAAAGCAATGGGTAAATGACAAGTATTATAATCAAATCTTTTATAATAACGTTGTTCGAATATTCTTTAATCACAATAGTAAAATGTTAATAAAAAACATACAACTCAAAATTAAATCTAAAAATAATTTTAATTGTTTATTGTTGTGATTTGGAAATTATCGTTATAAAGAATGAATTTTACTAAGAGAATTGATGTTGTATATCTCAATATTTCTAAAGTACTATTCATGTTTCATTAGTTTCATATTTAAATTATGGTTGTTGTTATAATTTCCATAAACTATGAAATTTTAATTAAAATTTTTGTTAGCAGTGTCAAGTAGCATAAAAAGTGATCTCACTCTAGCTAGGAAATAGATTAAAAAAATAGCAGTCATTTTTTTTTAAAAAAAATCTTTCTTTTGATAAAGTCGATTTAAAAGATGATAACCTAGAAAATAGCATACGAATATTCGAACACAAACTATTTAATTTTCAAAATAAATAGAAAGATATTTTTCAAAGAAAATTTCTAGAAGTTTCAAGCATGGACGCAAAGAAAAATTAGAAAAACAAGAGAGGCAGAGTTTGAATTTAAAATTTGTGAATATTAAAGCACATTAAATTCTAAATAATTAATCTATACATAGTACAACCTCTACTTCATTTAAAGACTTTAATTTCATTTTTATTTTATTTCTAATTAAATTACTTTTTCTCTTGAAATTCAAAATCATTTTAATTTATACTTTTTGTTTCTCTTTATGAATTCTTTTTAACCGTTAAATAAAGTGATAATGTCCAAGTACCCCCTCAACCTATGCCCAAAATTTTAGAGACACACTTATACTATACTAAGGTCCTATTAACCCTCTGAACTTATTTTATAGGTAGTTTTCTACCCCTTTTTAGCCTACGTGGCACTAGTTTGAAAAAAAAGTCAACCATCATTGGACCCACAAGATAGTGCCACGTAGGCCGAAAAGGAGCAGAAAATTATTTAAAAAATAAATTCAGGGGGTAATAGGACCTTAATATAATATAGGTGTATCTCTGAGATTTTGAGCATTGGTTGAGGGGTACTTATGCATTATCCCTTAAATAAATATCACAATATATTTAAACTCACAAATTTTTAAAATGTCATATCAATCATAGATACATTTAAAATTTGAAAAAATAATAATTTGATATTTGAATTTAATGCATGATTAAATACTATATATTATATTCACATTAATTGGAACGTTAGGAGTGGATAAGAGACAAGGACATGTCACACGTTCATGTACATATGCTTATGCGACCTAAAAAGCAAACCACCCTCGTGACAACGAAATATTATTTTCTTAGATTTTAGTATTTGACTATTTGTTTGCCCAATGTTTGTTGCCAAATTTGGTCCCGATCGGTGGGATACGGATCATAATTTAATTATAAATGTTATTATATAATTTTAAAATTATATCATAGATGGTAAAATATTTTAATTTATTAAATATTTTTATATAATTTATATCGCCAATTAAATGACACTTGAAAGAAAGAGTGTCGATAGGCCTAGTAGAGGTGAGAAGTATTTGTACAATTTGATTACTTATAGTTAAGGGCCTGTTTGGCTCAGCTTTTAAGCTGGTCAAACTGACTTAAAAGCTGGTTTTTGACTTATTTGACTGTTTGGCAATATTCAAAACAGCTTATTTTAAGCTAAAAAAAATTTATTTTAAGCCAAAAGTTAAAAGCTGGGGTAGGGGTGCTTTTTTTTTTTTAGCTTATAAGCTGTTTTAAGTTGACTTTACTTTTACCCTTTTGCCCTTAATATTTTTATATAATCCCCAAATTACCCATCCTTATCCTCACATTTTCTTCCATTTTTCCATTTTTCCTTCTCACGCTTGGCACATATAACTTAAATAAAAATTTATATTCCTCTTATAAATAATTTGTGATAATAAAAAAATATGTGAATGATAGATAATTATTATTACATATGGATGAAACTAAAATAAATCTTAAATCGTTCTTTGATCTATTCAAATTAAATATCTTTAAAATCTATAATAAGTTTATATTCCTCTTATAAATAATTTGTGATTAGAAAGAAATTGTGAATGATAGCAAAATATAATTATTTATGGCTGTAAAATATAAATTAATTAACTTTTATTATGTTAACAGTTTTTAAGGGTATTTCAGACATTTTGATTTAAAAAGCTATTTATCAGCACTTATTTGCCAAACACATCAACAACTTTTTTTTTAACTTCAGCACTTTTATCCAAACGCATAACTGCTTATTTTAAAAATAAGTTTCAGCACTTTCAAAAGTACTTTTTTAAAGCTGCTTTTATTAAGCCCATCCAAACGGGCCCTAAGTCTCATTTGTATGGACTTAATGAAAAATATTAATCTTAATTATTCATATTTTAGTCATTAAGTTTGTTTTTTATATCTGAAGCTTAATCATTTATATCTTAATATGTTTCAATCAATTAATGATGTCAATAGATTTGAATGATTAACATATGTAACCAGTCAATATGTAACATCATTAATATACCTATCTAAATATTTCTACAAAAATGGTGATTCACTAGTTCCATTTATTCGCTATTACTGCATCGTCCATCTGTTACGATTCGAGCTTACATCCTGGACATGATCGGCACTCGAAAATCATTGTTGGTCCTCACGTGAACCCTCATCCTGACAGATTACAAGCGGAAGACTTACTTAAGCATACAAAGCTTACTGGATAATGATTCATGAAACTAAAATACAAAGCTTTAAGTCAAATGACAATTTTAAATAAAATAAATTATTCAACTCGCCATAAAATAGACAACTTTAGTCTTTAAAATATTTAATAGAATAAATGATTAATACAGACTCCTCAACTATACTGACTATCTATGAAATCTGTAACTGATAACGATGGAAGTCGGGATAAGACCCACGACCTCCTGACTAAAATGAAAAGTAAATGAAGTCCTCCAAAAGCAAGGAGACTCACCATGGCTAACTCGGACTCTGGGATGTATCAATGAAGCTCCAGTTGATGATCCTGATTACATGTCTCTGCATCAACGAACTCAGTACGTGGAATGTACGAGCATGTTAGGGGAATTTTAAAGTATAACATAAACTTGAAGCTTGAATAAAAAGGAAACATACTTACCTCTTTTCAAACTCTCTTAACTCAACTCAACTTAAGAATAAGATACTCAACTCGAGGATTAGATACTAAACTTCAAAGATATGATACTCGACTCAATGAAGAACAAATTAACTCAAGATACTCAACTCCTGATACTCAATTGAACTCATTTCAATATAAAGAAGTTTAAAACAAGTGCAATATAAAAAAAAGTTGTTTAAAAAACATGATGTCAACTCTATGTGTATAACAAGGATATAACATAACTATGAAATGTATATGAAAATACAATTAACTGATGTATATAAAAAATACTATAAATTCTGTGAGAGCTTCTCTAACCGACAACTATCACTTAAGAGCTATAGCAATGATACATCGTTATTCGGTCCTTGCTGCCCGGCCATCCTAACCTTGCCAGAGTATAGACCTGAACTACCTAATGAATCCACTATTAAACTGTGAAAATGATTCATCTAAATAGTATGACCCTTTTCTATCCATGATGGTTACATGATTTTCATGGAGACTTGAATTAATTTGAAACTCGCATCCCCACATCGGTGCTCAATACTACTCCCAAAAATATACTGGCTCTTATGTTTTTCAAACATAACGATTTTGTGGTTTGAGATTAGTGCTCAAAACTTAGTTTTAAAAGCTCTCTTGGAAATCGTATTTCCCCTGCTTGCTTCATTTTAGGAATAATGTACAAGTACCCCCTCAACATATGCTGAAATCTCAGAGACACACTTATAATATACTAAGGTCCTATTACCCGCCTGAACTTATCTTATTTATAATTTTCTACCCCTTTTCGGCTTACATGGCACTATCTTATGGGCTCAATGCTAGTTAACTTTTTTTTTCAAGCTAGTGCCACGTAGGTCGAAAAGGGGTAGAAAATTACTTATAAAATAAGTTTAGGGAGGTAATAGGACTTTAGTATAGTATCAGTGTGTCTGAGATTTCGGGCATAGGTTGAGGGGGTACTTATGTATTTACTTTTCATTTTATAAAGTTATTACTTCTGTGTGAAAATTAGCACGAAGACTCATTGGAAATCTCAGTTTCTGTTCTTATCAAAATATGAAAACATTTTTAATCTATTTGGAATACTTAGTCCCATATACTTATTCCCAGAATTGGTTCGATCTTTACTCTTTTCTCAACTTGAGCTTTAAGTCTTTAAAACAAAGTGAAAACATTTGTGAAAAACTTTTGAAAACGTTATAACCTTTACTTTGACTTTCTCTTAACTTCTATATTTGACTCTTAACTTTCCTTGAATTGAAGTATGGATTCATGGTTCATATCTCATGTCTATGGATGATTTCATGATTTTCAACTTGGAGGGTTCATGCGAAATTTATGGGCATGAACAACTCGACTTGAAGGTCTAATGGAGCTCATGTATAGAAATCTTCTCATTCTCTTACTTACTTCCTCGAAACTTAAGTTCTAATCAATGGTTTACCTCAAGGATTCACTATTGAATTGAAAAGCTTTCTTGAACTCTATTCTTAGCTCTCTCTCTTAGATGTGAATTATGAATTCAAGAGTTTTGGTTCATGACATGGAAAATCTCATGATGACGATGCAGACTCATGAATACATAATCTTCATTCTCATACACACTTGCTCGAGTCTTGAAACAAGTTACTAGAAGTTGTAGAAGACTCCACCAAAAGACTCAAAGGGATTCTCTCAAAAGGTTCGAAAGAACTCTCAAAACTTAATCTTAACTTTACGTTGAATTTGAATTATTATTTCAAGGTTATGATTCATGTTATGAATGATTTCCAAGTGTTTAAAAGTAGTTTAAAGTGTTTAGAACGAAAGGAGTGAAGATACACTTTAAATGAGCTCAAAGGGAGAAATTGGGGGCAAACTAGATGGGGCAGGTGACCTTGGGGATATAGGTGGTACAGAGAAGGGTTTGGGGTGGCTCTGGCAGGTGCGGCGCGCCAGGTCCCTACCCAGAAATTTTGCTGAACGTCCTTACTTTTTTTCTCACCCTAACTCGCCTAAAATCGAACGGTGTCTTCCTCAATCACTTGTATTCTATTACTTAACTTAATTACACTCAAATTACTCAAATTCATCTCAAGAATTCATCAAACCCAACACAACATGATTTAGAATGAACCTCAAGAACTCTAATCTTTAAACTTTAAGAATGAATTTCGCTGAAAATAACATGATTGGCGTGTGGCTGAACTAACCCAACACTATGGAATATTAAATACCTCTTAGGGATTAAACTCATGGAGAAAATTCGTAGCTAAACTCAAGAACGTCGACGAACGCTTCATCCTTGCCTCTTTTCTCCTTTTTTTTCCTTTTTTCTTTTCTTGCCTCTTCTTGAACTATTAACTAAAACCGTAGGTGTATATTAGGATTGTAAAACTGAAACTAAAAGGATTAGACCCGTAAAATATTACTAAAAACGAATTAAATTTTATTGGTTAAGGAAAAGACTAAAATACCCCTTATATTTTCAGCTAACTTTTCTTAACTGGACACCCTAACTTCAAAAGGTCATATCTCACTCATCCGAACTCAAAACTTAGCAAACTCGGAGGCTTTGAAAAGATAATTCAAAGATATTTCCTATGGTATCTTGTAGAACACATAAATCATCTTGTGCTAGGAGTTATGGTCGTTTGAAATTGACCAAAAACTCATACTTAACTTAACTCTTCAAATTTCAGATTTTTACTAATTCCAATTTAGTTCTTTTTGAAATTTTTGGTGCTAAGTCTAATGTAATAACCTTAATACTTAAGAAATTTTTAATTCATTGGTAAAAAATCTCACTCACTACGATGAACGGTTCGAGTCTTAGTTCAAAAAATTTTCTGGAATGTTACACCACCATTCTCAACCACCACCATTGTTATTTTTATTTATGAACTATATCTCACCATCATTAATCATCATCTTGTTATTAATCTCAATCACTATATACAGTTACTTGTCATTACTACTAGTCATAATTTAAAATCATCGATCATCACTAACCAACGTTATCGCAATAATACAAACCAACATTAGTCACCACATTATATATGATAACCATCATAATTATGCATTACCATCAATAGCTATCAACTGTCACCACAATTATCACCATCACTACTAGCTATCGTCAATTTGCCACCGGTATTAACCTACGTCATCACAATCGACATCCACAACTAATAACATTCAACTATACATATAAATTTAGTGTGTAGATGATCATTTGTAATATATAAGCCAACAAAGAGTTAAGATCGACTTTTTAGAAAATTGATGAATATAATTTACCTTATAATGTGCACTTTATCTTACTAGAGATTCATATATTGATACTATATATATATAACTTATAATATGCTTAAAATAAAATAAATTTATCTTTCACACTAAGTCAAAAATGAATTGATAGTATAAAATTTTTTAATAATTAATAATTCTTTATCGGATCTCGTTGCCACTCATATTGACATTGGTTTTCTATATATCATTAAAAAATCAAATAAAAAATGTCACAACCTTGTCTTGCGTACCTTTATGCATTGTACGAGGTGCATTTCAAATTTAAGATAACATATGTAAAGTACCTAGGGGCAAGGATAATTTGATACACTAAAACTCGAATTATGTGCGGAATCAAAAAAAGAAATATAAAAACGTATTGTATATAATTTTATTTTGGAAATAACTAAACAAAAGAGGAGTATTTTTTTTAAGAATTCTAATTACAAATAATCAATGATGGAATCATGATTTAAAGTTACTCTTATAACTTAGCATAAACCTAAACACTAGTTACAAAATCATAATAATGGTATATAATTTACTTCCTCTGTCTCTAATTATTTGTTTAATTTTAAAATGATACATATATTAAGAAAACAATTATTAGTATAGTGAGTTTATTATTTTACCACTATTAATTATAAAATAGACGAATTAAGAATTTCAGATTTTCAAAAAGGTCTACCTTTTTCAAATTAAGTAATTGAGAGTATAATAGATTAAAAAATCGTCTCTTGATTTGATAAAATAGTTAAATAGTAATTAGAAAAACTACAAAAAAAAAAAAAGTGGAAAAAAAATTGGAAATAGAGAAAGTATTAGCTAAACTGATTTTGGGTTGATTCTATTTATTTAATTCTATTTTTGGTTCATATGATCATTAATTCAGTTCAATTTTTCAATTTGATCTAAGACATTTTATATAAAAAGGTGTAATTCAAAGAGATTGAGAAAGTGGATCTCCTCACTTTAAATTAGAGTGAAAAGAAACTTTTTATAAATAATTTTTGAATCATTAACGTGGATTGTGATATAATGATAAAACTGTTCTATCTTTAAATGATATTTATCGTGCGTAATTTAAATTAAATTAAAATTCTAATCTAAATTTCAGACACCCAAAAAATCAAAAAAATTATCTCCTAAATTCATATAATATTCTCTAATGAACCTACCAGTTATGAAACTAGATTAATTTTTCTTTTACATTAGCTTAGATAAAATAACACATTATTCTAAAAGCCATAATAATTTCAGAGATAATCTTGTTGGAAAAGTTAGAAGGATCTACTCTAGAAATTAAAAATTATGTGAGTGTGAAGTACTACTTTGTTAGCCTTTTGTGCACAAAATTAATCAACTCAATCTTCATGAATAAAATTTAAAGTTGTATTTAAAATTTGAAAAATATTAATTTTTTTACTATATATATTTTCTAAATTTTTCACAAAATTTTTAATTTTATAAAATCGGCTCTGTTTAAATTATATTAATGTTCTTTTTAGAAAGTGCATTAAGATAATTAAATGTAACGACCTGTTTAGTCGTTTTGAGCAGCAAATTTTATTTCTGGAAAAACTGGCTGAGACGACGGACCCCACGACGGACCGTCATGGTCACGACGGACCGTCGAGGGGGTCTCGTTCCAAAACACTTAGAATTCTGAAATTTGAGTACTGAAATCGACTCTCTGAACTTCGTAACGGAATGGAAGGACGGACCGTCGTGGGCACGACGGACCGTCACACATCTTCCACAGAAATTAAGTCTCTGAACTTCGTGACGACATGGCAGGACGGACCGTCGTGGGCACGACGGACCGTCACAGATTCTTCAAGGAAATTGAGTCTCTGAACCTCTTGATGGAAGCAGCAGGACGGACCGTCGCAGGCACGACGGGCCGTCACAGGCTGCGTAAACCCAGATTGGGTCGGATTTCTGTAAATATTTTAAGGGGCGTTTTGGACTATTTCTGCTTATAATTATAAAGTTAGTGGTTTAATATTAATAACTCAATTACTTGGGGGTTAAAGGAGGTAACCTTGGAATAATTAATGGGTTAATTCATCATCTTTTATACTTAATTATATGCTAATTAGGGTAAAAGAAAGAGGGTTTGAATAAGAAAAATAGAAAGAACAAGAAGAGGGAAAGAGAAACGAACGAAGAGGAAACACAAGCTTTGGGGAATTTGCTTGCTTGATCACGAATCTTCGGTGGAGGTAGGTTATGGTTTTTATGCTATTCGTAGTAAACTCTTAATAGCGAATGATATGTGTTGGGTAGTATTATATAACCTTCTATATGCTTAATTGTGTGCTTACATGATGTGATTATATAATTGTGATGAATAAGCATGATGAGGCTATTGAATCTCTAATCCTAAATTTACTTTGTTAATAATGATGCCTTGGTATAAAAGAAGGCTTGATGAACTAAAGTAATGAGATTGATGATGCTTTGGTATAAAAGAAGGATGGATGAACTAAAGTAATGAGATTGAGGATGCCTTGGTATAGAAGAAGGCTTGATGAATTAATAGAATGAGATTAGTGGAACGGGTGTCACGAACCGACACGTAGAATTAGGGGATCGAGTGTCACGAATCGATACGTAGAATTAGGGGATCGGGTGTCACGAACCGACACGTAGAATTAGGGGATCGGGTGTCACGAACCGACACGTAGAATTAGGGGATCGGAGTGCCACGTTCCGGCACCAGGATAGAATATGGATCGGGTGCCACGTTCCGGTACCAGGATAGAATGAGGATCGGAGTGCCACGTTCCGGCACCAGGATAGAATATGGATCGGGTGTCACGTTCCGACACCAGGATAGTATATGAGGATCGGAGTGTCACGTTCCGACACCAGGATAGTATATGGAGCGGAGTGTCACGTACCGACACGAGAGGAATAAAGATAATGAAATCTTGAAAGATGATAATATACTCAATTTAATGAACCTATTTCCCAAATGAGTATGGTATTGAGGCTTGAGTCCTCATGGGTGTATTTGGCATACTTATTAATGATTATAGTACTTGTTGTTGCTACATGTTGAGTATTGTAGTTGATTTATGATATTATCTGATATATACTGTTTTCTATTTTGAGTTGGCCGATGATATCTACTCAGTACTCGTGTTTTGTACTGACCCCTACTGTATGTTTCTTTCTTTGTTATTTGTGGAGTGCAGCAAACGTACCGTCGTCTTCAACTCAACCGCAATTCTAGCTAGTCTTCATTACATCGGATTTCAGGGTGAGCTAATGCTTCTAGCTTGGACTGGATCTTCTACTTCATGTCTTGATGCCTTGAAGTTCAGGCATGGACTAGCTTTTTACTTATTTAACTTCTTAGAATACTCTTAGTTTAGTAATTTGAGGATAGATGTTCTTGTGATGATGACTTCCAGATTTTGGGAATAACGATGTTGAGTTTTTAGAAGTTATTAAATTGATTTTTATTAATGAGTTTAAATCTTCCGCATTACTTTCTGTTGATATTATATTGAAATGTTTGGGCTTAGATTGGTTGGTTCGCTCACATAGTAAGATAAGTGTGGGTGCCACTCGCGGCTCGGTTTTGGGTCGTGACATTAAATATTATTTACACATATAATTTCATCTTTTAACTCCAACTTCAAATATTCTAAGTATAGCAATAATATATTGGTAATAATGCATATGATATCTTATTTAGGAGGTTGTGTGATTATCTATTTTGAGAAATGGGAAAAAGATATCCTGCTAAATTGGAACAAATATATTATTAGCTCCTTCCATTTTTAATATCGTAGTTTTTGTTTTTAGAGTCAAACGATAATAATTTTTTAGTAATATTTTATGATATATTTTTTTCATCATTCTGATATGTAAAAATTAGAATATATAATACTTTTCATATAGTTTTTTGATATCTAATTTTTTGTTTAAAATATCGAATTAATGTAATCTTAAAAATTAATCAAATTAACTTTCGAAAATCGCAATGTAATAATTAAAAATGCGCAGATGGAGTATTGTCACGACCCAAAACGAGCCGCGAGTGGCACCCACACTTATCCTACTATGTGAGCGAACCAACCAATCTAAACCCCAACATTTCAACCATAATAAACAGAATATAATGCGGAAGACTTAAAACTCATTAATGAAAATCGATTAAATAACTTCTAAAATTTATTAACTATTATCCCCAAAATCTGGAAGTCATCACAACAAGAACATTTATCCTCAAATTTACTAAATCTAAGAGTATCTAAGAAGCTAACATAAATAAACAGCTAGTCCATGCCGGAATTTCAAGGCATCAAGACATGAAGAGGAAGATCCAGTCCAAGCTAGAAGCAATAGCTCACCCTGAAATCTGGCGTGATGAAGACTGACTAGAGTTGCGGTTGAGTTGAAGACGATGGCACGTTTGCTGCACTCCACAATTAACAAAGAAAAACAGATACAAGTAGGGGTCAGTACAAGACACAAGTACTGAGTAGGTATCATCGGCCAACTCAAAATAGAAAGCAATATATGTCAGATAATAACATAAAATCAACTAATATTCTTAACAGGCGACAACAACAATTACCATAACCCTTGGTCACAACGCCAAGCACATCTATGAGGACTCAAGCCTCCACACCATACTAATTTGGGAAATAGGTTCTTTAGATTGAGTATATTAACATATTTCAAGATTCGTTCTCTTTACTATCCTGGTGTCGGAACGTGACACTCCGATCCATATACTATCCTGGTGTCGGAACGTGACACCCGATCCTCTAATTCTATCCTGGTGTCGGAACGTGACACCCGATCCTCTAATTCTATCCTGGTGTCGGAACGTGACACCCGATCCTCTAATTCTATCCTGGTGTCGGAACGTGACACCCGATTCTCTAATCTCATGACTTTAGTTCATCAAGCCTCCTTTTATACCAAGGCATCATCATTAACAAAGTAAATTTAAGATTTAAGATTCACAGCCTCATCTTCCCAACCCATTACAATTACATCATCACATCATGCAAGCACACAATTAAGCATATAGAAGACTTTACAATACTATCCAATACATATCATTCGCTATTAAGAGTTTACTATGAAATAGCATAAACCATAACCTACCTCCACCGAAGAATCGTGATCAAGCAAGCTATCTTTCCAAAACCTTTGCTTTCCTTGCGTTCTCTCTTCTTGATCGTTCGTTTCTCCCTCTCCTTGTTCTTTCTATTTTTCTTATTCAAACCCCTTTTTCTTTTACCCTAATTGTCATATAATTAAGTATAAAAGATGAAAAAATAACCCACTATTTATTTCAAGGTTATCTCCTTTAACCCCCAAGTAATTGAATTATTAACATTAATCCACTAACTTTATAATTATAAGCATGAATAGTCCAAAACGCCCCTTAAAAACTTTTAATAGAAATCCGATCCAGTCAGGGTTACGCAGCCTGTGACGGTCCGTCCTGCAGGTCCGTCACCAAGTTCAGAGAGTTAATTCTGTGGAAGGATTTGTGACGGTCCGTCGTGCCTGCGACGGTCCGTCCTGCCATTCCGTCACGAAGTTCAGAGAGTCGATCTCAGTACCCAAATTTCAGAATTCTAAGTGTTTTGGAACGAGACCCCCTCGACGGTCCGTCGTGCCCATGACGGTCCGTCGTGGGATCCGTCGACCAAGACAGTTTTTACCAAAATAAACTCTACTGCTCAAAACGACTAAACAGGTCGTTACAAGTACGAAAAATGTCAACTTGTTAGTGGATGATCATCGTTTTTTATTCGAGGTTTAGTATGAACATGAAACTTCGATTAAATTTAACTTCATATTGAAAAATTATATTTTAAAAAAATTCTAATAAAAACAATTTCATATTTAATAAGTTTGAATTCAAAATTTCTGATAAAAAATAAATAAATAAAATTTATTACTCTACCACAAACGACCTTATTAATTAAGCATTATAATTACACCAACCTAAATTCATGTCATGATTGTAGCATGTTACAAATTGTTTGAATACTAATCATTGTTGTCATCTTTTTCAAATACCATAATCTTATTAAGGATCATTGTACCTTTTCCAGCGTATTTTCCATTTTCTTTTCCATATTTGAATTATTATTTTTATGCTTTAACAAATTGGCCCACCAACCATGCGGGAAGAAAGAAAAAACTACCAAAATAAATAAATAAAATCACATCCTAAAATAATTATTTTTATGAGGATATGAATTTTACCAATATAAGAGAAAAAAATATTATAAAAGAGATTCTCCTAAGATAATTTTGTTCTTATGTTTTAAGAATAAATAATTACAAGAATTGTATATTCCGACATAACAATGACCAATATCTGAGGTAGTCTCATAAGTAGGGTTTGAACCCTAAAAATAATAAAGCGTAAACAAATTATATTTTTGAATTCATAATCTAAAATAAAGATATAAGAATGTCTCTTGTTACTCAGAATTTCTCTATATTGATTCAATTATACGTCGATTCACATTTAAAGCTTTCTTCTCTTATCAGATTTGGATTGAATAAACAATCGTTATTTCAGACACTGTCTGCTCTTCCATCAACTGCTCAGTGAATTCATGTAGTACAGAAACCAAAATTTGAGAAGAATACATATCTAAAATACCCTTATTAATATCGAAATTTTAAGTATATCAGATAAAACATTAAACATATTCTTTCAAAAACATTTTAAAAGATTTTGAAACGTAAAAAATAAGTATGAAGTATAATATTTTTGAATAATTATTTTTGACCACCTTAACTTTTGTCCAAAAAATATTGGATTTAAAGATAAATAAATAGTGAGGGAGTCCCTACTCTCTAGGTCCAAAATCTAGCTTAAAATTGAAAAAAAAAATCATTTGGTGTAAAGACAACTGGTAAACCAAATAAATAAATAAAAAATTAATTGGTGAGAGGAACTTTCGATACATATCGGAAAAGCCATTTTTTCCGTTCAACTTGGTGGTGGCGGCGGAGGATACAGCGGGGTTGGTGGTGCTACTGGTGGTCACCGGGAAAAAAAATTAATGTTTACCCACCTGGGTTTCGCCGGAAAACATGGCCGGAACTAGCCGTGTTTGATCTGATCTGATTGTACCCATTTTTTGAGCTTTTTCTCATCATATATCGTCTTTTTTTGCTACGTATTTCTCAGGTTTGTTTCTTCTCTTTCTTCTATTTTAGACCTTTTTTGGGTTGCTTTTTTTTTTTTTCAGATTTAGAAGTTTTCATTTCTACCGCAATTTCTTGAACTTTGCTAGAAATTGTGCAAACTTTAATGCTTAGCTTTGTTTTCTTCCCAACCATCCTCAATTTATCTCAGATCCGAGCTCCATTTATGTTTATTTTTGCTTAATTTTGGAGCTGAAGGTTGATTTCTGATAAAGTTTTTTTTTTTGGCTGAAATTGTGCAAAATCTGTTTGACTTTATGGAGAATGGGATTTTAAGTTGTTGGTATATTAAGTTGCACATTTTTCAAACTGGGAACATTTGATTCCTAATAAAGTTTTCATTTTTTTACAATTCTTGAACTGTGCTAGAAATTGTGTAAATATTAATATGCCTTTCTGGTGATGGGTATTCTAAAGTATGGCTGTGTTGTTATTGTTTAAATTTAAATTTTGAAAATGGGAATAGTTGATTCCTAATAAAGTTTTCATTTTATACAAATAGCTTCTTGCATATCCTTTTTCAACTTTTTTTGATATCTAATGTAATGATTTGGACTCAAATAGAGTGAAATGGTTGGGGTGCTTGGGGATTGGAGATTTGGAGGTCTATTGTGTGTGCTTGGGGTAGAAGTTTTGATGGTATTAAGTATTTGTTGCTTAACTTCTTTTCTTTTGAAGAGGTGGAATGAGGATAAGGGATTGTAGTTAGTATGCACCTAGTATCTTATTCTCCTGATTTTCACTAATTGCCTGTTAATTCATTGTTCGGTTTATTTTGCTATTTTGGTGCTGGTATATTTTTCTTTAATCATGCTTTGGTTACAATTGTTTTGAGTCGAGGGTTTATCAGAAACAACCTCTCTACCGCACAAAGGTAGGGGATGGGGTATGTTGTTTGTTGTTGATGATTGATTGAAAGAGGCTTAACTATTTAGTGTCAGATCTGCTTGTTGGAAGTAGTGTATATAGTCAAAAATAGAAAATTTTTGAAAGTTCTTTTTCATAGAACTAGCCAAAGCTCTTCTTATTTTCATTGTTTCAAATGCCTTTTTGATTCTTCTAAATTCTTTGCCATCCCAATGTAGGAAAGGCTAGTTGATGTGATCAATAGAGATGTCGTTCAAGAGCATTGTCCGCGAGCTGAAAGAAATGAAAGATGGGATAGGGAGTATATCAAGGAGAGGGGAAGTGGAGGGAAGGCATTGGCGAAACAGAACCCGAACACATATAGCGCCTGATGTGGTTCCTTTTGATCCCAATCAACAAGGCCAATGGGCAAATATACCACCAGAACTGCTTTTAGATATTGTCCGCAGGGTTGAAGAGAGTGAGACATCATTTCCTGCTCGGACAGCGGTAGTCTTTTGTGCATCTGTTTGTAAGTCATGGAGGGAAGTTACAAAAGAGATTGTCAAGACTCCTGAAGAATGTGGTAGGCTTACATTCCCCATTTCACTAAAGCAGGTAGATTCCTTGATCTGTTCGATTATTATCTTGTTCTTCTTGCCAATCACCAAAAAAAGAAGAAGAAACTGAAACCTCTTTTTTCCGTTTCTGTTTTGTACCAGCCGGGTCCCCGTGAATCCCCAATTCATTGCTTTATCAAACGGGACAGAGCTAATTCAGTTTATCGCCTCTACTTTGGTTTGACTCCATGTAAGTCACACTTTGCTTTTCTTCTTGACACTTGTATTGGTTCATCTTTTGACAGTTTTATTATAGCATGAAGATGATTTCCATGATTGTGTTTAGTTGGTATCAACTTCAAGATCTACCTTGTGTATTTAGTCGATGAATGTAATTCCGTCGTAAGTCTCTATAAATTCTTCTTTGATGGAAGATTTATACTTAGGTTGGCTGAAGACACCCTTCAAGTTATATACACTAGACTACACCAGAACTGCCGGACTGTTTATTGATTCTTACTGCTGTGGTTTAGAAAGGGGAGTCTTGGCGTAATTGGTAAAGTTGTTGCCATGTGATTAGGAGGTCATGGGTTCAAACTATGGAAACAGTCTCTTGCAAAAATGCAGGGTAAGACTATGTATAATAGACTCTTGTGGTCCGGGCGTCCGGCCCTTCCCAGGACCCCGCACATAGCGGGAGCTTAGTCCACTGAGCTGCCCCTTTTTTCCTTTCTATTTTTTTGGTGTTTTGGTTTAATCTACTGTCACTGAAAAGTACAGTCTGATATGGTACTTCATGACAGCCGAGGATGAGAGCGATAAATTGTTGCTGGCTGCCAAAAGGATTAGAAGGGCAACTAGCACGGACTTTGTAATTTCCTTGGTTTCTGATGATTTTTCTCGAGCTAGCAGTACGTATGTTGGAAAACTGAGGCAAGTTCCGTCAAACTGCTTTTTCTATAGCTAAACCATTGACGTCGGTCATAATGTCAAAATACTTTCATTTCATTCCATTTTGTTTTAACAACTTTCTTACAATTTGACCAGATCTAACTTCCTTGGAACCAAATTCACCATATATGATAACCAACTTCCAAGTGATGCAGCCATTCAACATCGTGGTAGACTTAGTCGACGATTCAGTACGAAGCAAGTATCTCCGACAGTATCTGCATGCAACTACAGTATAGCCACCGTTTCCTATGAACTCAATGTTCTCCGTACACGGGGACCTAGGAGAATGCATTGCGCTATGCATTCCATCCCTTTCTCCTCTATCCAAGAGGGAGGCAGTGCTCCAACACCTACATCATTCCCACAACATTTTGACGAGAAGTCATCTCCCGCGTTAGTCTCAAAAGCAAAGGAGCCATCTGTAAATAGCAGCTCGACAGTGTCAGTGCCTTCTCGAGAACCACTTGTGCTAAAAAACAAAGCCCCTCGATGGCATGAACAATTGCAGTGCTGGTGCCTAAACTTTAAAGGCCGAGTCACAGTTGCGTCCGTGAAAAACTTTCAACTAGTTGCAGCAGTTGATCCATCTCACAATATACCAGCTGCAGTACAAGAAACAACAATTTTGCAATTTGGAAAAATTGGAAAAGATATCTTCACCATGGATTACTGCTACCCCCTCTCCGCATTCCAAGCTTTTGCAATCTGCTTGAGCAGCTTCGACACGAAACCAGCCTGTGAATGATTTTCGTGCTGAGATTGTAACTCATGATATTTTACATTTCGTATCGGGTTGCTGCATGATGTTATGGAATTGATGTGTATTCTCTCTGAAAAGTTCTAATGCAAGGCCAGACTTATTGATGAGAATATCATTATGTGCAAGTATGTAAAACTAACAGTAGCTTCTAAAGATAGAAGCATCATCTGTTGTGTAAGTTCTATGATTTAATACTTTTCCTGGAAGGTAAAGGATCCATTTGCCTATAAAAATTATTGGCTTTTTTGCTTTTCGGGGTACAATTTAATCAAAAATTGTTAAAGAATGACAAAAGTCCCACATTGGTGATTAATGAGATGGGTGGACTCTTTATAAGGCTTGGGCAGTCCTCCTCCCTTTGAGCTAGCTTTTGGGGTGTGAGCTAGGCCTAAGACGTAGTTTCACATGGTATCAGAGTAGGGCCCGTCTCACCCGATGTTGGGGTCCCCAAAATTAAAATTGCCCACGCACCAGATGCTAAGCACTGGGCGTAGACCTAATTTCACAAAAATCAGCATTTAATTGTGAAAATTTCATATCCAACCTAAACTGAAAGACAAGTTATAGTTTGATTTTCAACTCATTGTTTCACTTTTGAAGTTGTAACATAGCTTGATGTATTAAATGGATGTCTGGTTGTTGTAGGTGTTTGACCCTGTAAATTGGGTTCTTAATTTGAAGTTTCAATTTAAAATCAGTATTTGTCTATAATATTGAACAAAATATCAATTTTTGGTTAAAATTTTGATTTCAAATGTTAAATTCTACTATAAATGGTAGGATTTTAATTTGATTTTTAAGTTCGTGATTTCCTATAACTTGACTCGTATATAAATTTTTATGTTGTAATTTCTCTTCAGAATTTTAAATCTTCAAAGGCAACCAAGGCTGAAACACATACACATTGGAACCTTAACATTTTTAGCACAGGGTAAAAAAATATGCAAAAATTGCTTAAATGCATAATAACTCTATCATATTTTTTAAAATTTTCTACTATTTGAAAAAAAATATAAAAAATTTAATTCTCTTCTATTTTCAAATAAATCATTCATTACGCGATGTATCGGGACATGTGTCTCTTCTATCAACAAAGGTAATGTATCAAAATATTGAACGATGTACCGGAACAAGTATGCCTTGTAATAACAAATATAATGTGTCGGAACACAATGTGAAGTGAAGTGATCTAATAAAAAATTGGGACACGCTGTGTTGAGATATTGAGTGATTTATTCAAAATCGGGACGTGATGAAACGATACGTTGAGTGATGTATCTGAAATCCTTATTTTTTTTAAAATTGTAATTTGAAAAAGAATAAAGATAGAATGTAATTAGCACTTAATACTAAGAAAATTGTGTAAAATACACAACCATTTTTTTTGAGGTGGAGGGGAGGGGGGGGGGGGCTGCATAAATGGACCATAAAAGCTAAAACAATTACAAGTTCATATCCAAACTCAAAATAAAAACCCAAAATACTCATTCATCTAGAGGGCCGTCTTGACAATAAGGCCACTAAAACAAAAATCTCTTTGGGCCCCCCATTTTCTCTCAAAGATGTGTGTGTATATATTGTCAAAAATTTTCATGTATTGATAAATTTGAAAATAATTTTTTGCATCGAAAATACAATTGAGAAGTTGAATATTGTTTAGTTGATTGGAGTGTCTTTTCTAGATTCTTATGTCGCTAGTTGATTATAGTATCCTCTCTAGTTTCGCATGTGGCTGGCTATCTATTTTATTGTCTAGCTCATTTATATTTTGACAATTATCATGAACCAACAATATTGTGTTCTTAAAATATTTACTTTTCTTTGTTCTCCCTTCACTATATTTTATTCTTTCATCATTGAACATTCTTAAATCTCTTAAACGTTCAAATATTCTATTATGTGATATCTATTGTTGTGTGTTTATGAAAAAATCAAATTTATTTTTGGTGTCTTATTCAAATTTCAAGCACTAAAACTAATCAAACCTATTTTAATATTATTTATTAACTTATCAAATTCATCGCTACACTATTTTAATATCATTTTAAAAAAAATTGAGTTGTGTTTTATTATTCTAACTTCATATTATATAATTTTCATTGAAAATTCACATTATTTGTGTTCTTACATCATAAAGTCTACATATATCCTGCCTCTCCAGACCTCATTTATAGGATTACACTAGTATATTATAATTATTCAATTTATATTTATTAACTAAAAAAAAAGGGCCTCTTTATAATGTTTAGCTTTAGGCCCCCAAACTTGTTGAGACGACCCTGAATATCTATATACTCGTATATTGTTATGATATCATTAATGTTTTTTGTTCAGAAATTACTCATTAGTCAATGCTACCATAAGAATATATATAAATATTTTGTGATACTTAAGGTTTCTTGTTTGGAAATTAATCATTAGCCAATGCTACAATAAGAGTGTGTGTGCTATATATATATATATATATATATATATATATATATATATATATACACACACACTCTTACAATATCATTCACTAATAAGTACTTTTAGAACAAGAAATCATAATTATACCAATACAGTATGTATATACTAATTTAGTATCAATTAAGCAAAATTATCAATCTTAATTATCAGTCTTAATGATACCAATACAATATGTAATATTAATTCGATATCAGTTAAGCAGAATTTTCAGCCTTAATGACATCAATATAGTATATGATACTGATTTAGCATCGACTAAGCGAAACTAGTTGATGGGTACATAGTGTAATTATCTAGTGGATATGAATACAAAGGGATATATATTTGTAATTATTTTGCTTTTATTGAATATCGTGTTAGTTTTCCCTTTTTTTTCCGCATCTAGTCATAACCTTTTGTAGCAATTTTTAGTGTATATTAAATGTTAAAAAGTGTATAACAAGTATATAATTAAGAGAAAATTATACAAATTAGATCCAATCCAAACTATCGGCCCTTAATGGACCCCTGATCGAAACTATTTTCACTCGTACCCCCGTCCCCCATTAAAATACAATTATGCTTAATAGTAGAGAAATTTTGAATTCAAAGTATCGTCGAACTCACAAAATTGCTACAATAACTCCCCTCTTTGAATATATTAATCCCCCATTACCCTATATATGATTTCTTCTTTCAATCTTTGTTATTTTTAAGCTAAGGATTATTGATATCGAAACTTCTTTTGAATTTTATGCATCAATAATCTATGTATTTTTGTTTAATGTATTGTAAGCAACGTCGTTGATGGGTCATGCTCCTATCTCTAATTCTTTGTTGGATGATGATGTAGGTGAATAACAAATGTGGGATCCTCCATGTTTTAAGTTGATTGGGGATGATTCACATAATGGTGATATTGGTAGTTAGATACCACTAGAGTATATATATATATATATATTGATAGAATCAAACATCAATTTCGCTAGTTTTTACTGAATTACTACTTTTTCCTTCTTGATACTATTAGTGTGTGTATATATATACACATACACTCTGATGGTATCAAATAGTATGTAGTAGTATTTTTAGTGAAGCGCTGCTTTTTCTTCTTTGATACCATCAAAGTAAATATATACTTTGATGCTATTAAGCATCAATTTAGCTAGTTTTCACTGAATCACTATATTTTCTCCTTGATCCCATTTGAGTGTATCTATATGCTGATGGTATCAAATAATTACTAGTACTATTTTCAATGAAGATTGTTTTCTTCTTTGTTACCACTAAAGTTTTTATATACTTTGATGGCATCAAGCATCAATTTAGCTAGTTTTCGCTTAATCACTACCTTTTCCTCTTTAATACTATTCGATACTAAACAGTGAATACCGACCTCAATCGAAAGTTGGTATTTCCGACCTCCAAGGTCAATATTGTTAATAAGAATAAAAAAATAAGAAATACTCTAGAAAATCGACTACAAGGAGTTGCTTTTTATGCAAAATAAAGTGAAAAAACCAAACGTTTACCTTAGGAGGTTGGAATTTTTATTCGAAAAATGAATTACAATAAAAATTGACCTCTTGATGTCGATATTAAATAAATAAATAACAAATATTTTATTTTTACAATTATATATAAAAAAAAATTAAAAAATATTTTGAATTAATTTTATTTAAATCGTCTTCCGGAGGATGATTTTGTGTAAAAAATAAATAAATAAATTATAATATCGACTTTCGGAAGTCGATAAAATTAAATAGTATGTAATTAAATAAGTTTTCATTAAAATATTTATAAAGTGACTTCCAGAAAATTAATAAATTAATATTTTTAATTAACTTTACATAAATCATCCTCCTAATGACGGTTTTATGTAAGTTAAAAATTAAATTCATATAAAATACCAACCTCATGAGGTCGGTAATTTTTATTTAATCTAATTACTTTTAATAAAAGCGAAATTTGAGGTGTGTTTGTTTAAACTATTCCTATTAATCATAATTTTGCTATTGTGCATAACATTAAATTTTTATTTTACGGTTACAATCAATTGTTTCAAAAAGTGTAACAATTTTATATAATTTTATAAATAAAACGTTAGAATTTGTGGAATAAACAAAAGAACATCAACAATCCATATTTAGAGTATGCAACTAAGTTGATATGAATTAGGAGATAATTATACTTATACTTCTAAAGTAATGTACAAATTCTATCAGTGTATCGTCAAATCATGAACTTAATATCTCATGTAATGATGTAGAGGTGAATAGCTAAAATATCATCCATCCGAAAATGAAATGTGAGATAATTCTCATAAAAATGTCATGATAACAATTAATTATAAATTTTATATTTATACAATTAATTGTTTAATTATTTGTACATATATAACCTTCAAAGTCTTATCTGATTTTATGAAATAGACATCATAATACCGTAAATTACTGTACAAAAGAAGTCCTATCAAGATTATATGTTCGATCTTGAATGAATGTCAAATGTAGTGATCATATCGCAGGCTACGACATGTAAAGGATAATTCATCAGAGTAAAAAATACGTTAATTAATTATATACTCCACAAAAAATTTATAAATCAAGTCTTATATATTAGTGGTTCTGATACGAAACATATATATATAAATCAACCATAAGAGGTGAGTTTATATTAAAATAAATTAATAATTACCGATCCTAAAAGGTCGATATATTTAAAATACTTTTTTTTTAAAAAAATAATATCACTTTACCTATCTGTGTTTAATAAATATTTTTAAATATAGATAATTAACAAAATTAACATTCTTTAAAAAAAAAAATGAGAAGCTCAAACCCATAGCGACCCACCCCCGACCGGCGCTCACCCCACCCATCCTCGACCGGCGCTGCAGCAGCAGGTCGAGCCACCATTCCCGAGCGGCGCTCCGCCTCGATCAACAGCAACAGCAACAAGTCGCAGTAGCAGCGCAGATCGGCGGCAGCAGCAGCGCGTGGCTGGCAGCTGCAATCTCCGGCAACAGCTACAAACAGAGGGAGTATACATCAAAACTCACTTGGCAACACCAAACTCCGGCAGTGACGGTAAGTTTATCTTACTGGATTAATTTTTAATTCAATCTTCTCTTTTTCTTTTTCTATGTTGATGTTTGTTCCTTCTGTTTCGTTCTTTGATCGAAAATAAGTCTCATCATTCGAATACGAGTATGTTGTTAGTTGTGAACGCCCAGCTGATGATATAAGCCTATAAGGCCTAGAATGACATATACTAATGATTAATCTTCAATGAAGTGCAATTTTGTGTTGTATCAACATTTTGTATTGATTATTTCAATCAACTGCTCCTTAATCCTAAAAAGTTCGAGATTGGGTATATGAATCTGTCCATACTGATAGACTCTGTTATATTCTGATTTACACAACTTTCCTGGCAAACAGCAGGCCTATTATAAGTTTTTGTTGCTCGGACTCTCTAAAAGCTGTTGTACCTGTGTCGAATCCAAACACAAATGTTGACTAATAATTATTGAATCTTTCAAATCATTTGTTTCTAAATTTAGGAAATAGGCAGTTGAAAGGGTTGATTTTTCTAAGTTGTGTTTGTGCCATGTAGTAACTAATAATTATTGAATCTTTTTTTTAGTGTTGAAAGGGTTGATTTTGGGTGCTAGGCAATTGAGGAAGCTCAACATCTAAAAAAGTTGATACGAGATTCTTTTATCAAAGTTGGAGATAAAATTTGGTGTTTCTAAATTTCTAAAGTTCAAGTACAATTTTTTTTTTATAATGTGTTTATGTCTATCTAATATTGATACTTAGCTTTAATTTTTGTGATAATTTGTTTGTGTCCATTGAGTGTTTTTCTTGGAAGATCGATTTGTGTTCATCTAGTGTTGACACTTAGCTTAAATATAGAAATAATATATTTGTAAAGCATAAGTATCAACACTAGTTGATCCTATTGATGACAAAATTGATTTATTTGTGTCCATCTAGTGTTAATACAAAGCTTTAATTTAGGAATAGTATGTTTCTTAAGCATAAGTATCAACACTAGTTGATCTTATTGATGACAAAATTAATTTCTTGCAAGATCGATTTGTGTCCATCTAGTATGGATATTAAAATTTAATTTATGAATAATGTGTTTGTTAAGCATAAGTACCAACACTAGTTGATCCTATAAGGCCTAGATAACTTTGTTTGATATTTGTTCGACATTGTGACATTACTACTCTGTTTTAATCTTTATATTTAATTGATATAGATGGTAGATAAAGACAAGGGTAAATAAAAAATATCCGCTAAATCCAAAAAAGAAATTTAAGATCAATGCTATTAGAAGGCCCACTGGGGTCGTGACATCTGATGAGTCCTCTCGAGTTAATATTTAAAACGAGCCTCAGTTTCAGCTACTCGCTCGGTATACCAGTCACAAAATGCCTCTACTCATGTGGGTCGGTTTTGACTGTTTTTTTTAGTAGTGTTTGTTTAAAAAGATCTTGTAATGAGCTCCAATGATCACAAAAAAGTAATACTGACAATTTATGAATTACTTCTCAGAATTGTAGAATTGTTAATTAACAGTAAACTGGAGCTAAATTCAGCTAATATACACAATGGATTTACAACAGCTTAGAACAATGAGACCCAATTGATTTGCACCAATCAGCTAGAGTTTGAGTTAATCAAAGATAATTCTAGTAGAGAATGAGAAGTAGAATTAGAAAAGAAAAGAGAATTGGAAGATGCTTCTAGAGATATTATTAAAACCCTTGCCTTTATTAAACATATCAAAATTGTGAAGTAAGGTTGCAAATAATTTTTATGCGCGAAAATTTCAAGAATATATTTGGTTATTAAAATTTGATAGGTTGCAGTTACCTTTCTAATTATTATTTTTCATGTATTGCAGTTGTGCTTCATAGTGGCTAGGATTGCCTTGTACTTATTGGAATTTCCAGGAATGGTATTAGCAACTCTCCATATTATTTCTTAGACGATTCAACCTATATACGCCAGTAATAAATAAACTTTTGAAGGTTTTGATACGCCAATAATTTGGTAAAATTACTGGTGAACTTTGAAAGTTTGGTCTTTGATATCTACTTTCAGTTACCAATTACAGAACTATCGAACCTGAACTTTGGAAGTACCAAACACCCAACGCCTAACCTTAATTCCCTCCTTATTATCTCCATCCAGGAGCTGATAAATTCCACAAAATCTCAATGGCTTCAAAACTCTCTTCTCGTTTAGTTTCTCGTCTAGCTTCCCATTGCCTTCGTTCTGCCGTCACTGGCGCCGCTGCCACAACCACCGCTGCTCTATCCAGATCTCAACCTTTGATTTCAGTTTTCCACCACCAATCGCAGCCGTTAGTATTTCCCCATTTTAATACCAACCAAACTGTTTTCACCCTCAGATCCTTCTCCACACTCTCCCGGCCCGCACGATCTCACCGTTCAGCTCGGCCTGATATCGCAGCCAAAGCCCGGCAACTCCAAACCCGCCGTCTGTGGACCTATGCCATCACATTCAGCTGCATAGCAGGATTCATAGTAATAGTCCTTAACCAATTCCAAGACCAACTTGTATTCTATTTAACCCCTACAGATGCTCTAGCAAAACATGCTGAAAACCCTACAAGATCCAAATTTCGACTCGGTGGATTAGTACTAGAAAATAGTGTAACACCAATACCCAATTCCCCAGAAATGGAATTTGTGATAACTGATTTGATTACTGATATTTTGGTTAAGTATGATGGGTCGTTACCGGATCTTTTTCGGGAAGGGCACTCCGTTGTAGTAGAAGGGTTTATAAAGCCATTTACTGAAGAGATGAAGAAGAAAGAGAATGAAATCTTGAGTGAGAAAAAGTTACAGCTAACTGAGAAGGCGAGAAGTGGGGATTGTTATTTCGCAGCTACTGAAGTGTTGGCTAAACACGATGAGAAGTATATGCCTCCTGAAGTTGCAGCTGCAATTGAGAAGAATAAACAGTTGCTTAGTCAGATGGAAGGGAATGAGGAAGAGGGTGATGATGCAGCTCCTTCAGCTCCAGCAAGGGCGTAAGGGTCAGCCAATTACAGAGTATGGTAAAAATTCTAATTGATTATTTTCCCAAAATGATGGAGTTTTGTTAAATTTCAATTATGATTATACTATTGAAGGAAGTTAGAAAAATGAAGGGATATATAGTTGGTTTACTGAAGTTATACAATGACTTTTGTTGTAATAGATTTTATGTCCTGTACTAACCCTGAGGAATGGGGTTTCAGTTTTGAAATTTTGGAATATTTAGTGAATAAATGACAGTAATTATTTTTTGTGACATTGGGTGCTTGTAATTCTTTGTGTACACTCAATATAGAGGTCATTGGAGAAAGAAATAGAGAAGAAATCACTTCCAAGTTTCTTGTCCATGTTTCTTTATTATTGTGCAGATCTATCATTACTTGTAACCCCATTACTGACGCTTCCAATTTTTCATTTGTTGTGTGTTGATACCTGCAATGTTAATGTTTTGTTATTTTCTTGCATAAATCTGCACATGGTCTATTTGCATTTTAACCCATGTGTTGCTGTTACCGTTCTCTTCTGCGTTACAGTATTTTACTTTCCATATGTGATATTATAATGCTTTACTTGATCCAATGGTCTATCGGAAACAAGGCTGCGCGCGCACCACCCTCACATTGGGTATGTTGTTGTGATTGTGACTCTACACATGGTCTACTTGCTTTCTGTGGTAACAAGCATACCAGCAACCTCTTTCAAGGAAATAGCACTAGAAGTGTTGTGGTCGTTAATTCTTTTGTTCATGTTACAGGAACAACAATGAATGTGCTTTCATATGATGGTTTAAATCCGTATGGAGTTGAGAAAGAAATAAAGATGGGACTTTTGAAACTTATGGTCTCAAATATGGCATAGCATTTGTGTGGTTATAAACCTTTTGAAAGTAGTAGAGCTTTAAACAAGCCGCCATAACATTTGCTCAGTTATAAAGCTAATTGTTTCCAAAATTTAGAAGTGTGTCGTTCTTTTTGAAACTGACTAAAAGGAAAGTTTGTAACATAATCTGGAAGGGAGTGTAAAATGTTAAATCCTAGTCATGTTATAACTTATATCATTGGTTTGAGTCTCTTGAAAGTTGTAGACTCAATAGTGTTTAAAGTGAATTCTCTTAGAATATTTTGCATCATTAATCATTTGCCATATCTGGCATGAGAATCAGAGTTTTGACAGCAACTAGCTTAACCTCTAGTGTTCATGAAACATTCTCTCTACTCCAGTTTGCTATGTTTTCATCTTTTTAGGTGTAGGCCTAAAGAGATACACCCACGTCCCTACCCCTCGGAATTGTGTATTAGCAGCTTTTATATTTAGGTGTAGTTTTGAATAGTATAGGTAATTCAGAAGAAGATCAGGACTTGTATCAAATGGACAGAGTTCCTTGAGATCTGTCTTCGGCCAAAGTGTAGATAAAGGAAAAAGGAAGCTACTACTGCCCTTTATAGTTCTAAAGGGAAGGAGAGCATTAGAGCATGACAAAGAGATAGGTGGAAACCGAACTTTTCTAAACTCAACTCATGTACCACTTGAATTGTCGAATGACTGAACCATTGGGAGGAGCTACTGTACATATCTTGTGAAATGCTCCGCGTGACATTTTTTTGTAGAAACCTATCTATTTATGCCATAATAAAACTGTTATAGCTTCATACTTTGCATACAATCTAGCTGGTGTGAGCTTCTTATTGGAAGAACTGATTGCTATGCATTTGGTTCAAGCGACTAAGGTTGATTGACTCGTGACTTGGATTGTGAATTCAAGTCCAGCGCCATAAGAACTAGGCCTAGTATTTAAGTGGAGAATAGTAAAGGGGTGCATGCCTCAGTATCTCCGAGTTTTGAGAGTTGTAGTTATAGTTATCCTCCAGACGGATTTCTGGGTCATCCAAAAAAAATAAAATTCAAGCCTTCCTCAAATGTATTCAAGAACATTTTCTGACCTTTTAAGTTTATGAAAATTTGACTTTTGGTTGATAGAGGAAATTGAAATGAGATGCACTAAAAGAGCCAAAAGCTCCAAGACAAATTCCAAAAGCTATTGCCACATGGTGTCTACAATCACAACCAATCTTTATATGTTGTCTCATTTACTTACTTCTTTTTTCCTTTAGTCTCCAGTTTTGGTTTGCATTGTTTGGGGCTTAGGAACATGAGATGAAACATTGATATGACATAAAGTTTGTGATTGACATTTTTCTACACCAAACTTCTAGTTCCCAAGATTGATAACTTTTTTACTTTGAGAGCAATCTAGTTATATCATCCTTTAGAGTTGGATATAGATTTGTTTATATATATATAAAACCAACAAGGGTAGCGGTGGGATGCATAAGATCCGTCCACCTTTAATTAGAGATACCTCACGATGGGGGAATCCCAATGGATGTCAAATATTGAGTGGGAAACAAAAAAATGGAGTATAATTCTATCACATAGTATATTTATAAGTTGTTATTTTAGAAATTAATACCAAAAGAAACGCGAAAAAGAACTTGTTTCTGCCCTAGTCGCTTCGATTAGTTTCTGACAGGTTGAACTTGCTACTAAGATTCAGCCCTTGGGTAATATGAGATGGAGAGTCAAAAGTAAGATAAGAACATTAAATTTAGTTTGGATACTAAATAATTAAAATTATCTTCTAAACACTTGTGTATAATTTATCTTTGGTTTAAACTTAGTAAATTTAAAATTTAAACATATTAAATAATAGGCCTAAGTCATACACAACCCCCTAAACTTGTTCACATATTTCATTTAGACACCTCAATTCAACTGTATACTAATTGAACACTTATATTGTAAGAGATTTCTACCTATTAAACATTTTGTGCTGACATGGCAGCCTGTGTGTAGTACACACATGAAAAGAGCGTGAAAGGGCATCATTTAACCAAAAAAAAAAATTCTTTTTTTTTAAAAAAATTAAAATAAAATTAGCATCTCTTCATCTTCTTCTTTGACTCAACCACCATTAGAATCACCTTTTCACCACCGCAATCAGTGATGTCCCACCATTAAAGTACATTCCATTTTTTCTCGAGCTGCAATCATTCTTCTTCTTTATGCCACCTTGTTTTTTAATTAAATATGCGTCACCATATCCACAATGCTCTTTTCCTTTATTTTTTCGGTCATCTTCTTCCCCTTTTTTTTCAGACCATCATCTTCTTTCTCCATTTTTACCAGCCATCGAACATCACCTCATTTTTCTCTAAATTTATCATCGTCAATATCTTTTTTTTTATTTTAGCTTTTCAAACAATCAATTACAAATTTTAATTTGTTCATTAGAAAACAATGTCACCAATCATCTTTTTCTTTATGCCAAATCAACTCAAACATGAATTGAATCTAAGCTTAAAAATAAAACATTAATGAGATTAAAAAAAAAGTAGAAAAAGTTAGGTGATTTAAGTGTTTTTTTTTAAAAAAAAAAAGGAGGAAGAAGATGAAGTTGGGGTGGGGTGGGGGAGGGGGGAGCAGGTCTGAGCGGAGTCAGGAACATACATACTCTAGGATTTTATTTTTTTAATTATAATTATTTTCAAGCACAAAAAACAAATTTAAGACACGTGGCTTCTTTTAATTAATTAGTTTGCCATGTCATGGCAAGTGCATCACACACACTTGACATTTTTTGTTGATTATCAAAATGTGTCTAATAGGAAAAATTTTATATAAATAAAAGTGTTCAATAGGTAAAAGGTTAAATTGTGGTGTTTAAATGAATAATGAGGACAACTTTAAGGGGTTAGAGATGACTTTGGCCTAAATAATAAATAAATAAACACATATTCACAAATTTATACAAAAACAATATTTTCTGTAGTTGTGTAATGATAGATAGAGGTGATTATATGAGTTTGGCAAAATTTATCTTGAATCTTTTATTTATCTTAAAATTTTATTTGATATATATAAAATAAAATATTTGATAGTAATTTAATATAATGGCAATTGAGAATTACTGTTGACAAAGATAGTAATAAGTTGTTACATTCACATCAATTGAGTACATAAAGATTGATCTAAAGCAAAAAGTAGAGCTCAAATTAAGAATAAAGAAATATATTTCAACGTGTCAGAATTTGATTAGTTAAGCATTTTGTTGCACCAGTAAATCTTAGAGAGAAAATAATAATAATTATTGGTAATGTTATGGTTAGCTTAGGTTTAAAGTAGTTTCTTGAATATATATTTTTAAAAGTAATTTTGATCTTTTAAATTTCTTTAAAATAGCACTATTGATTTCCTCAAATATTCAATAAATTATATTTCTTAAATTCAATGAAAACTATGAAAGAAAAAAAAAATCAACAAGAAATATTACAAAAGGATTCGTCAAAATTTTAAAAATTACACCAGGCACAAAAAATATATCAAACTATAAAAATTGTACTTGAAAAAGTTGCACCCTTCACTAAAGATAGACAACAAGTAAAGTTTTAAAACGACACATTCAAATATGAGATTTCTTTTAACAATTCATTGTTTTTAATAAGATTTTAAATATATATTAGATTTACAAAATTGAAACATTTATCGATGTTCAAAGAAAATTTACCTAATCAAAGTCCAACTAATTTAAGATTGAGACAATCGATAAATTGAAATTCCTTTCGAATAATAGAAATGACGACGAAGTAGAGAGTGGTGGAAAAGAAGATGAAGTTTGGTAATTTAACCTCCACCTGTCTAACTCTCTTGTTTTGGCTTTATGCATTTCTATGCAAAATTGATGGCTCGACGTTGAAGGGAAAAGAGTCCTCTACTAAGGGTGTGTTTGGTACGGAGAAAATTTTTTTGCTTAGAAAATGTTTTTCTGGAAAACAAGTAGATTTTGAATTTATTTTCTCATGTTTGGTTGGTGAGTAGAAAATATTTTCGAAAATAATTTTTAATGTCTGATTTATGAATGAAAAATGTTGTTGAGAGACACCTTTTATTTTTACTAAAGAAAAAATAATTTATAAAATTGAAAATATTTTTTAAAAATAAAATCACTATTTTATGGGGTGGTTGCGGGTGGGGCTAGTGGGAGGGGGGAGGAGTGCAAAAATAAAAATTTAAAGTTGATAGTATTTTCAAATAACAAAATTAATTTTTTTCGGTGTTTGGGGGGGGGGGGAGGGGGTGACCGCACGGGGGTAGGAGTTTAAAAATAAAAATTTGAAGATGAAAATATTTTTAAAAAGCAAAATTATTTTTTTGAGGAGGGGAGGCTGGCCGGTGGTGGGTGGGTGGGTGGGTCAGGGATTGGGTGAATAAAAAAAAAATTAAATTGAAAATATATTTTTAAAATTGATGTTTTTCCCCCCAAAAAAAATGTAATTTGAAATTGGAGGAGAGTTTTGAAAAATATTTTCCTTAATTTTTGAAGGGAAATCATTTTCCTTAATTTTGACGAAAATGAGTTGATTTAATAAACATTTTCCAGAACTTTTGTCTCAACCAAACATGGAAAAATTAAAAAACATTTTCCAAAAAATATTTTTCTTCATACCAAACACACTCTAAAAGTTTTTTTATTCTCATAATTTGAATAATAAATTTATATTTTCTAATAAAGGATTTCGTCCATTTCACTGTGTACCTTAGTGGTACATCTCAGACCTATTGTCATACCTAACTCTAATATAGGTTATTAACACTAGTATATGATTATAAAGAGGACCCTGGGCCTTGTTGTTTGAGTCATCTTAAAGGCTACTATTGCCTACTGGTATAGATCACAATAGCAATAATTTATGAATGATTGGTACTCTAGCTAGACTTCAAGTCAACTTGTTGGTTTGTCAAATGTGCAGTACTAAGTACTAAATGCCCTATCATAAAAGGGACTGTTTGTTTATTACTGTAGTCAGATTTCTCTATACTAGTCGTATTCTATAATATAGAATATCTTATTATAATAATTAGGGTTGATACATAAACGTGGCTTCAATCGATACATAAGTCCTCCAATTTTAAATGTGCATAAGTAGACTCTTTTAAGCTATTATAAGTTGAATAAGTAGACATACACGTCCTAAATGTCAAATTGTGTGAATCTCACACGTCCTATATGGAAACACACTTGTCTACTTGTTCAACTTTATGATAGTTTAACAACCTAATTATGCACACACAAAGTTGGTGATCATATATGTCAGTTGCGATCATGTTAAAGAATACATTTATATTTTATGTTTAATAATTAAGTAATATGTAAAATCCATTGTTCATCTTATGCTATATTATTATATTTTCCTTTTCTAATCAAATTTGATACTAGCATTTAAAAAATTAAATGGGGACACATACCCACTACCAATCAATTATCACTACCTTTCCTTATCTTTCCCTATTAATCTCAATTCTTCCCCCTAGACTGCTTTTAAGGTTCATAACTAAAGTTCATTATGTTGTGTCCCACCTTGCCTTGGTGCTTTTTTGGAGTCTTTATTGCTTATTATGTCATTCTTGACTCCTTCCCTCATGTTCTCTTAGTAAGTTTGTTGGAAGTTTAAGATAAAGCGTGCTAAAAATGAGCCTAATTATAGATAATTTGTCAAATCCGTTCAGAATTGCTCAAGATAATTTCAATTGAGTTTAATTTCAATTCAGTTAATACTTAATTCATTTAAAGAGAATCCTCAATTGAGCCCAATATAATTTCGAATTTCAACAAATTTTAAGGCTCTTTATTTGTATTGATGTAACGTATATTCATATATTGAAGGTACAAATTACTATCTATTTTATATTTTTTAGGTTTTATCTATCCACTAGTATTTTTAAAAATAATAATTTCTTGAGTTGAAATTTAAATTGTGGTTATAAAACTTATATAGCTACATATTAAAATTATTGAGATTAAGCGGGTCAAATTAAGTGAGTCAAGACTCAACCAGTTTAAAGCTCATTTGAGTCCAAAGTAAAGTTGGGTAAGTCAGAACCCAACCCAATTTATATTTCAACTCAATTTAATATATTTAATTTCAATCCAATCCACTCATTTGACACCCATAATTTAAGACGATTCTAAGGGTGTGTTGGGAAATTATTATTATTTTTAGTAAAAAATATTTAATATTCTAATAGCATTTGTATATAATTAAGATAACTCTATGACGGTGGGGTAGGAATAGGGGTGAGGGACATGGGGAGTAGGGGGAGAGCAAAAGATAAAGTATGTCGAAGTGTGGGGAGAATATAATTAATGTGAAATATTATTTGTGCTAACTTATTTTTCTCACTTTTTCAAGAAAATTATTTTTCTCATTTTCAAGAAACTTATTTTCATAGAAAAAAAGTACACTAATAATTTTAAATGAGCAAACATAGAATAAAATAAAAAATATTTCCTGAAAAATGTTTCTGGTACGCTGGAAAGGGTTAAAACAGGTTACATTATTTTAAAAATAATGTTGATTTAATTAAGTTTCCCCAAATTATTAGTTCTTCATCATGCTTGTGTCATTTGTTCGAAAGCCTACACATTGATTCGCCTCTTTCTAGATATGTTTAATAGAAAATTTATGAGTATCCAATAAAAATCTACAATCTTCAATAAAAGCCCTTAAAAGGATGGTGTTGTATGTCCCCATTCTTAATAAATCAATTTTTTTAATGAGAAAATGCATAACTACCTTTCAACCCAAGTTTGAATTTTAGAGACACACTTATATTATAATAAAGTCTTATTACCCTTGAATTTATTTTAAAAATAATTCCATACCCCTTTTAGGTCTACGTGGCACTAGCTTGGGAAAAATGTCAACACGCGCTGGACCTACAAGATAGTGTCACGTAGGCCGAAAAGAGGTAGAAAATTAATTATAAAATAAAGTCGGGGGATAATAAAACTTAACATAATATAATTGTGTCTCTGAAATTTCGGACATATATTGGGGGCATCAACGGATTTCATATATATATAGATATATAACTAAAAGTTTAGTTCAAGAGAGTACTGGCATCCACCTCTATGGAATGCGCATTGATACTTACTTGGGCCACAACCCGACTTAGGAAAATATTACTTCCTTCGTTTAAAAAAAATGATTTTATTTTCTCTTTAGTTTGTTTCAAAAAAGAATGACTCATTTTTTCTTTTTTATAGGCTACTAGTCAAATAGAATTCCAAAAGATGTGATCTATGTCCTTTGGGGGAGGTCACATAGATTCATATCCAATTGAATCTTTTGTTTTTTCTAGAGACTCTCATTGATGTGATTGTAGGTTGATAAGAGACAATTACTAGTTAGACCCAATCTGGATATCCTCTTTTGCTTAATATGGTTAGAAGGATTAGTTAGTTGTTGATAATGTTTTTGAGCCCCCCACTTAGGGAGGGAAAACAAAAGTTTCTCAAAATCACACTCTTTATTTTGGTGGATGTACCTAATCCTTAATGTGTTTGTTTTCTCTCAAGATTGGGCCATTGTATGCTCTCATGTATAGTATTTGAGTATGGTATCTAGGTATATCCAATGAAGTTGACTCTAGAGCCCTTGTGAATTATCCACCCAACCCTAGTGCCATTTACACAATTTTTGTCAATCCCTTTTGTATGTTATTCTACACCACTTTTTTTTTGGTCTATTAAGTGTGGTGTGCTTTTACTACCCCTATTAAACAATTCCTTACCCATGAGTTTGTTGGGGTTTTGAAAAACTCTTCATGCTAAGCTAGCCAAAAGGACTATTCTTGGTTTCACTCTTTTTATGTTGTCGATTATAAATTCAAGGGCTCAAATATGTTATCGAACTTTTAGAAAAAATTCATTTATGTCATTTGTTAAAAGTTTGGTTTATCTATGTCATTGCCGTTTAAGAAAAGACTCATTCATGCCATTATTTTTTAACAGATCAGTTTTGACACGTGGTCAATTATAATTCGGTCACGTCATCAATTTTTTAAATTAAAAAAAATCAAAATTCTGAAGAAAAAAATTTGAATTAATTTTTTTTATTAAAAAAATAGATGACGTGGCCGAATTATAATTGATCACGTATTAAAAACGATTTTGCAAAACCATTATTAAAAGATAATTACATGAATGAGCCTTTTCTTGAACGACAATGACATAAATAAGCCAATTTTTTAACTGATAGTATAAATGAGTATTTTCTGAAAGTTTGATGGCATATTTGAGTCTTTTCCCTAAATTGAACCTTTGGTTAAATTCAAATATGCTTGAATGAATTTTGTTAATACATAAACCCAACCATCTCTTATTGCAAAGTTCTTGCACTATTAGTATATTTTTTTTTATAAAAGCATTTTAAATCAACACAAACAGGGAGAAAGAGTTTTAAATAGATAATTACATCCAAATAAACAGTCCCAACATTGGCTATACATGTGAACATATTCTTATATATATGCCCAATAAATGTACTAAAAGATGTGAAGAAAATTTGTACTTAAATAGCTAATTACTCTTTATAATTGCAATTTATCATCCTGCACCTGCAAAAAAACATTAAAAAAATAATGTCAGAAAAATATGATTTTGATTTTCACATCAATTTAATTAGTCAAAACCAAAACCAACCTTGATTAAATAATTTGGCTTTTCTGTTACTACTGAAACCGTACACCAAAAAGGCATTGTAGATCAGTTTCAAGATTTGGTAGTTGTTGTAATGCCTGCAAATGAAACAATTTCACTTGAGATATAAAAGAAAATATGGAAAATCTTAGAGAATATTTTAAGCTAGAATTAAAGATAGAAAATATTTTTAGTTACTTAATTATATTATGTCTTCACACGTTGGCCTGATTTTTCTTAGGTCAAACAAGTGGAAAAAGTTTCGTTTTTCAGGTGGCTAAAATCATGTTAAATTGTGTGTTACTGTAAATAAATAATTCTTAGCTAAGCCATATAAAGAATCCTGGGATCTCGCCCCCATCGTTAGACGTGGGACATTTCTTTTAACACCCCCTCACGCCCATACACTTTCTAGACTGAAGTGTGCACAATTATGGACGGGGAGTGTATTCAAAACCCGCAAATTGGATTCAACGGGTCTGACTCTGATGCCAGAGTAAAGAAATAATTTTTCGACCTAACAGAATTCCAAAAGCTAGCTCAAAAGAAGAATGATTGTACAGG
Source organism: Solanum chilense (assembly GCA_032847665.1). Classification (NCBI taxonomy): domain Eukaryota; kingdom Viridiplantae; phylum Streptophyta; class Magnoliopsida; order Solanales; family Solanaceae; genus Solanum; species Solanum chilense. Next base: position 7,220,041 of record CM064965.1, read on the forward strand.
TTGTACAAGGAGTCCTGAAAATTTGTCCCGGTATGACATAGGACATGTCTTTCAACAAACTCAACATTTTTAATTACTTAATTATATTATGTTTCAAAGGATCAAAGAAATTACCAGAACATTTGAAGAATCAAGAACAGCTTCTGGGAAAGACATCAAACAATTTTCTCTTCTTTGTGTAACACCAATATTAATGTTTCCTTGTTGTTGTAAAAATGTTGGATTAGGTAACTCCTTGGCAAATAAATTATCTGTGTTCACATTGGAAGTGGCAAGTTTGATGGAAAGAAACTCCACTTGTTTTTGAAGAGATTGAACATAATTGATGATTTCATCAAGCATTCCTGCTTTGCCAATCACTTTGTTACAACCTGGTACTAAATCTTGTAAACATTTCATCTTCTTGCTTATTTTCTCCCTTCTTGCCTGCAAAAATTGATTGGTAAAACTAATTAGCCTAATTAATTCCTAAAAAAAACGACAATTCGATGCACGAAACATCTCATGTTTACTTAGGGTTCGGGGAAAGGCCTCACGCGCAGAGTAATATAATATGGGCAACCTATCCTGACGCAAGCATCAATAGTTGATTTCATGATTTTGAATTCGTAACATCTTAGGTCACACGGAAATAACTTCACTGTTGCTCCTAAGGGTAGGTGATATAAATTCATCGATAGCCATCACTACAACATGGTAGCTTGGAGGATGAAGCATCTCACATTCACCTAGAGTTTGGGAATCGAGCCACATCTTATAGGAGTGTGATGTAGAGAATCTGTCTTGACCTGATTTCACAGCTTGAACCTACGGTCCATAAGGGGACACATATACTAGCTCCCTTAACTAGAGTTTAAAACAAATCCATTGGTAGCCACAACTACAACAACATAACAATAAACAAAGCATCTCAATGGATGAAGCATTGCACATTCACCCAAGATTCAAGAAAGAATCACACCTCCAAAGGGCGTAATATAAGCATTCTATTCTAAGCAAGTACCAATGACTGATTTCACGACTCAAACTTGTAATCCACGACAACTCAAGTTACAGTGATGCTACAAGCTAGAAACTATTAATGTAGTAAGAGATGACTTACTCTCTCAGCTAAGCTGTGGCTATCAGTAGCTTGGCCGCGACGAGCCCTAACATGAATAAAATCAGTATTTTTAGCCTCTAAATTCTCCTTCAAGTTCTTCCCTTTTTCACTTTTCACGATCATCTCTGTCTTTACTTCCCCTGCTTCTCCATCAAGTCTTTTGACTTTACATTCATATTCTTCATAAACCTGAAAAATGAACAAACAACATAGGAAAATTAGGGCTCAAATTGCTAAGCCAAAAATACGTCAGGTGATTTCTTTTTATCTATTTTAATCTCGATAGATTGATTTGTCTGATGATAACTCAAGTAATAATCATTATTTTACAAAGTCATAATTATATTTTCTTCAACGTATTAAAATAAAGATATAACTATTAGTTGAGTGACATGACATTCTGATATTTGTACTCGTGGGAGGTAAATATCATATACATATGATCTATATGTACTATCATTTATTTTATATCATAAATTTCAAAAATCTGTTTTTATATTTTTAAGTTTTCGTATCCAGTCAACATCATCACATAAATCGAGATGCAAGAAATATCCACTTAGTGGCCTAATTGATGTGCTTGCAAAATGAAAAATCTTAGTAACTCAGTTGATTGACTATCTAAACTTTCACCTTGTTAGTGAAGTTCGATCTATCCAGGTGACGAAAGCGAGCTCGGACGCAATCATTAATAGAATAAAAATAGAAAACACTTACAAACCTCTGATTTTCTCTTCTTGCTTGTCCAATTCCTCTTTTCACTTCCAAAATCAATTTGTGTGTCAATCTTGAAGGGAAAATTCTGAAATTGACTGAGTTCCATTGTATTTTCACTCATTAAACTATTGAGTTGAGCAAGATTTTGATTTGGCAAAGAATTAGAAGTTTGTTGTTGTTGTTGGCATTGGTACAAATGTTCAAAAATAGCTCTTTGTCTTTCAAGAATGCTCATTTTGAAAAATATTGGAAATGAATTTTTGTCAAATCTGAGTTTTGTGGTACTGTACTTCTAATCAGTGGAAGTTGATAATATTGAATGAGATTTATATAGATAAAGTATAAGTTACTATTTGGATATAGACAAAAGGCAGAAACGGATTCAGAATTAGAATTTGATGAGTTCAACGGTTAAGATTTGATATCATCAAATTAAGTGTAGTCTCTCTGTTTTAAATTCTGTGAATGTCTATATTGCTCGGACTCTTCAAAAATATTAATGGATATGTATTAAATTCACAAAAAATAGCGTATTTTTTAAGAATTTGAGATGAATGTAACAACAAAAGTGAAGAGTCTGCGCAACTAAGGTAAATGTTTTTTAGGAGGAGTGGATTTATAGGCAAAAATACGGGGCACATGAATATATGGTTTTGTTTAATTTAAATTATTTTTAAATGTACAAATATATCATCCTTTTTTTAAAAAAAATCAGACCAAAAAAGTATATCACATAAATTAAAATTAAAAAAAGAATAATATTTTTAATATCATTTGTTCATAATTTACTCATCTATGTATGTTATCACATTTGGGGCATATGACTGGACATGAAACTATAAGAAACTGAATAATTTCACAAATATTCTTAAAGTATGTGACATATCAATAATTATAAGAGCTTGTTATTGAAACTAAATTGAGAAACTGAAAAATTAACAAAATGTTTCTAAATAGTGAAATATGTCTTCTCTTTTTTAAAACAATAGTAAGAATAAGAATAAAAATATTATATAAAGAATATTATAAATAAAATAATATTTGTTATATATTATTTATTATATAAATTTATATTTTACATAAAATATATTAAATTCACTTATACCGACCTCCAGATAAAGGGAGAGGGACAGAGAGGGGCCTTAAAATCAAAGCAAATCAAGAATGTGTTGATAAGCCATGGTAGGGTTCAATGAGTGGACATCCAACTCCTCACTTAGTTCAAAAGCCATTATTATAAATGATATAATATACTTTTTTTTATTTTCAATAATATTTATTTATTATTAATTTTGTAGACATTTTAAAAAATTATAAACAGAAGTATATATAATTTTACTGTGTCATTCTTTGAATATACTAAATACATTTTCTTGAAAAATGCAACAGAAAAATAACTATAATAAATTATGAAGAAACTAAGTGTAAAAATATCTATTGATTACATAAATCAACCAAAAATAAACAAGACAAAACAAAATAAATCACGATACGAGACACCAAATTTACATGAAAAATCTCTTCAAAGTGAAGAGTAAAATTAACAAGATCAAAGCTTCACTATAATCAACAAGAATTACGAATGTGTTCTCTAAAATTACCACCAAAGAATTGTCAAACAATGAGCGACAACTACAAGATAGAACAAAAAAACTAGAAAAGAAAAAAGAATAAAATTACCAAATACAACTGTTCAGACTAAGGGAAGAATTTTTTCTAGAAGGAGAACATAAAGTCTCCATATTTGGCCAATCATATTTCTTTTAGGAAAATGTCTATTACTCTATAAAAAAAAAGTCCGTTCCTTCTAACTTAATATCATTCAAAATATATTCCTATGGGCTTTGAGAGTTATGTGTAGGGAGAAACGATAAAGCACAAGTGATGCGTTGCTAATTACTTGTATGGACCTCTTTTTGACTCATGCAAATAAAAAGGCGCCCTTAAGCTCTAGTTTGATTGGGGATCACAACTAAGATCAGAGGGATAAAATTTTTCGTTATCGAAATAAACATTTTATTTCAGGATTTCTCACCTGTTTGTTGCCTTCTTTTTTACAAAAACAAGAGTAAATTGTGTGAGATTAATTATCTTGATATCTTTTACTCTCACATTTATACAGTGAATTTCTCATCTCTTCTAGCGAATGTAGGTATATAAATCGAACCACGTTAAATTTTTGTGTCTTTTGATATATATTTCTTGTTTATTTTCTTACTCATGGTCTTTAAAATTTGCTTTATTAGCCTTCGCATGACATTTAATTTTTTCTATTCATAAAGTACTAAATATGCATGACAAAACATCATGAAAAGAAAAAGAAGTATCTACACCCAAATAATACTATAGTCGATGTAGAAATTAAAGAACAAGAACAACAAGAATAACCGCATTGGGATATATATCAATGCATCTCTTCTTCACAAGTCTAAACCATCTCAGGCTCTTTCCGCATACTTTCATATTATCCCAAATATCATTTCTAATTTTATCTCTCTTTTAGTAAATTCACACATCCATTTCAATATCCACATTTTCACATTTTTCATCTTCTGAACATGAAAATTTTTAACTGATCAACACTTCACCACATATAACATAAATTATCTAACTATCAATACTAAAAAATAAAACTAGCATTTGTTTCAACGTGACACTTTCTTAATCACACATGACTTTGTAAAGGATTACTTTCATTGTCTTAATTTGCAAGGATAAAGAATGTGACAACAATTCTTTGCGTCCTTTTTAGGGATAAGGCATAAATTATCCTTTGAATTTGTATTGAAAAGTCACTTACACACTTAAATTATTACGGCGATCTATTACACACCTAATTTTGTTCAAAGCGATATTAATACCCCCTTTCGAAGACAATCTCAGTTCTGTAAAAAAAGAAGTTTTGCACACACGTCTTCATACATAAATAATATTTTATTTAATTTTAAAAACCTTTATCTCTTGATATTTTCTTAAACTTTTCAAAAAAATATTTGGGCATCTTCCTCCTCTCATCATACTTTTCTCTTTTTAAATCTATTTCGTCTTCTTCTTCTCTATTATTGTTCATAATTTGAAGAAAAAATAGGAATTAATAAGTTAATTATGAAGTTGAAAGATGTTGGCGGAGGCGATAGGCAATGGGCAACACCATTGTTGCCGGTGGGACAAATAAAATTTTTAGATATGTAAAATTCTTTAAAAACCTTGAAAACTAATATGCAATTCAAGCATTTCATTAGTATTCTTTGTGGATAATGATTAATCAAATATGCTATTGATTATTTGAGACATAAAAATGACATTGTGGTGATTATAGGTAGTGCTCCGGTGAGAATAGAGAAGACAAAGATGGAGAAATCACTTTCTTCGACGAACTTTTGATAAATTTTGGCAATATAATCACGAATTTTATGTATAAATGTTATAAGATTTTCAATAGAAATCATTATCTTTCTCATAATTATTTTTTGGTAATCTTCTACGGTGAATTCTCCGGCAAATTCGAACGGAAAATCATGAATTTTAACTTGAAAATTATTAACTTTTCTTTTGAAGTCATCATATTCTCCAATCCTTTCAATTTCTTTTTATAAGTTCCTCTTTAAGGACAGAATGTTGGATGTGCTTCCATCAAACAATCAATGGTGACAAATCTAGTGATTCTTAAGAAGAAGAAAGAACTCAATATTTAGAAAAATGTAAATGCTTTAAAGAAATTGAGGCCATCAATTAAAGATTAAAAAAAAGAAAATTGAAATAATTGATATATTAAAAATTGTAATACATAATTGTATAGTGACTAATAAAATAGTGCCATGTATTCAAATTTTCATTCTAACATATATTTTTTTCTTCTCACGCACCTTAAGGAAGGTGAGGACAGTTTCTTTGTCATATCATGTCTTGAAAAGGTATTAATATCACTTTGAACAAAATTAGATTTGTAATAGATGAGTCCGAAACTCAAAGGGTACAATTTTTTTACAAAAATTCCAAAACGGTATATAAAATTTTATATTAACCAAAACGGTAAAATCGCTGCTGAGGCAGCGATTTAGCAAAAAAAAAATTTTTTTAATAAAAAAATGAAATCGCTGCCCAAGCAGCGATTTCAAAAAAAAAATTTTTTTTTTTTAAATAAATCGCTGCCAGGGCAGCGATTTATAATTTTTTTTTTTATTAAATCGCTGCCCTAGCAGCGATTTATAAAAAAAAAATTACATAAATCGCTGCTACGGGCAGCGATTTATTTAAAAAAATTTTTTTTTTTATTAAATCACTGCTAGGGGCACGATTTATTTAAAGAAAAAAAAAATTTTCTTATTAAATCGCTGCACGAAGCTTTTTTTTTAAAAAAAAAATTAAAGTTTTTTAATACAGCGATTTTATATTTAAAAAAAATTATAATATTTTTTAAAATTTAAATATATAACTTATAAGAAAAATTTTATTAAATCGCAAAAATGTTAATACCGTTTTGATTAACATAAAATTAAAAAAAATAATTATTAAATCGCAAAAATGTTAATACAGCGATTTTATATATAAAAAAATTATAATATTTTTTAAAATTTAAATATATAACTTATAAGAAAAATTATTGAAATTTTTTAAATTTTTTAAGTTATATATTTAAATTTTAAAAAATATTATAATTTTTTTATATATATAAAATCGCTGTATTAACATTTTTGCGATTTAATCAAAAAAAAATTTTAATTTTATATTAACCAAAATGGTATTAACATTTTTGTAATTTAATAAAATTTTTCTTATAAGTTATATATTTAAATTTTAAAAAATATTATAATTTTTTTTAATATAAAATCGTTGTATTAAAAAACTTTAAAATTTTTTTTTTTAAAAAAAGCTTCGTGCAGCGATTTAATAAGGAAATTTTTTTTTTCTTTAAATAAATCGTGCCCCTAGCAGTGATTTAATAAAAAAAAAAAAATTTTTAAATAAATCGCTGCCCGTAGCAGCGATTTATGTAATTATTTTTTTTTTAATAAATCGCTGCTAGGGCAGCGATTTAATAAATTTTTTTTTTTTTTATAAATCGCTGCCCTGACAGCGATTTATTTAAAAAAAATTTTTTTTTTTTTTTGAAATCGCTGCTTTATTAAAAAAAAAAAAAATTTTGCTAAATCGCTGCGTCAGCAGCGATTTTACTTTGTAAATCGCTGCTCCTGCAGCGATTTTACCGTTTTGGTTAATATAAAATTTTATATACCGTTTTGAAATTTTTGTAAAAAATTTATACCCTTTGAGTTTCGGACTCTGTAATAGATCACCGTAATAATTTAAACGTGTAATTGCTTTTTCGATATAATTTCAAGGAGAAATTTATACCTTTTACCTCCTTTTATAGCATGTTGTCAAAACAAAAATTGAAAGGACTCTAAATTTCACATGCAATGTCATCTATGTATGTGTGTCGGAGAATATTTTCATATTCAAAAGTAACCATCACTAACTGTACTAAGACTATATCGTCAAAAATTATCTCACGATAATAAATATTTTTTCATCCTTAATTCGAAAAAAATATATTCGGGCCTAGATTGTGAAACTTCTTTTAATAGGAAAAAAAAAAAACAAAGTGAAAGGCAACTAGAGACAAACTTAGCCAAACAGTTGTCTCCCGTTTGGTGACTGAGACAACTCGTAACAAGTAATGCTACTATGGAAAATCATAAATAGAAGTGAGATTAGAAAATTAAAAAAAAAAATTAATAATAATAATAATAATAAATACTCCAGTAAGATTCAAGATGATGTATAAAACATAGTAAGAATCATTTTTTTAAAACAAGCTAAAAATCGAAAAATAACACAGATAAATTTAAATGAAGAAAGTAATTTATATATCGACCTAATGAATTGGGAAGGTATAATAATTCTAAAATTATTATTCAATATAGAATATAGTAAAAAAATAATATTACAATTTTAGTACGTATTATTTGAAATTATTAATCTTGAAAATGATAAAAATATTTCTTAATTTTATGATTCAGAATTAACATATCCCTCAATAAAAAATTAGTTTTATGTACTTTCGTTATCTAATAAATAGGGTGTATTTATCATCTTCATTAACAAATTAATATTTACTGAATTAAAAGAATAATCTAAAATTTGGTTTCTAATCCCAAAAATGCCATGTAGCTTTCAAATTTACCCTATTTTTTTAGCCCTCCAAACTTAACCCTTTCAACAAAATATGAGTTTGTTAATGAAAATGATAAATATGTTTTATTTGTTAGACTACGGTGATAAATATATTCTATTTGTTTGACATTGAAAACATATATATATATATATATATATATATATATATATATATATATATATATATATATATATATATATATATATATATTGAATCAGTAAGAAAAAGATAGAAATATTTTTATATGAAAAATTAGGAATCTTTTCCGTATTTCAATGAAAATCTATTTTCTATCATGCGTTTATTTATAGTAAATTGATTGGATGAAAATGATATGATGGAAATTTTTGTTTATATAACATAAACTTTCTATTAATTTGTGATGAGGAAACCACAATATATAGGGGTGATAATACCATTTGAATTAACTGATTAAAAGTTGTTGATAATGTATTAATTATTAAAATATTTGTGAGTATTAAAATTAATTTTACTAATAAGTATTATGTGTTTGGATTTAATTAAGTGTACATTGAAATTGATAATAGCTTAATAAGTAGTGTCTACGTTTAATCAGTCTGTCAAAATTAACTTATTTTGAAAAGTATTTCTTATTAAAAGTGTTTTATGCTTCGTGTTTGGCTAATTATTTTAGAAGTAATTTCGTTTATAGTTTGTATCTGACCAATATTTTCAAAAATTGATTTTAAGTGAAAAATTACAAAAAGGAAAGTTATTTACTGATTATAATTTGCAATGCATACATGATTTTTTGTATACTGGTAATCTTGTCCTAAAAAAGATCAAAATTGCTATTTTTTTGGTGAAACTGTATTATCCATCTTATGCTATAATTCAAAGTACTTATTGTTTCATAAAAACTTAATCAAACACCTTCATTTCATAAAATAAATACTTTTTTAAAATATAAGTATTTTTGATCTTTTGAAAAACATGGCTAAATAGGTTAGTGATAGTTGACATATTTGTTAAACAAAAGATTTTTCATGTCAAAATATTTACAATATTCTTAAATCCATTTAGAATATAGAGATCCATAGAACATATAAAGTACAAACAATTTTTTGACTTATAGGTTGTGAATGCAATATTAACGATCATAAGTTGATTCGAGAGGTTGATCAGCTACATAAAATTAAAACTATACAAAGATTTTTATAAGAGATAAAAATAATGAAAAGTTTTCAGACTTTCAACAATAGATATTTTATTTAACAAATATTATAGGTTAATTTAAAATTATTATAAAATTTAAAATCTCCAATCCAAATTCTAATAGTATGATTTGTGAAAGGATAAAGAATGAGTTTTCAAGCAAGTCAACCAATTGAAGTCATCCATGTACCTTACCACTTAAGAGTAGTAATCTTGTATAAATTAAAGATTTGGGGTGTGGAAAAAGTCCAAAAGTAAAAAAGGAATATACTTTTTTTTTTTGGTAATTGAAATAATTTTGATGTGATATGAATAATGAAAGATGCAATGTTTCCAAATATTATTATAATTAATGATGATTTTTTTTCTTCTCTCTCTTCATAGTTGGAAAGCCAAAATTTAGAGCAAAGACAATGAACTAATAATATGATATGTTTTCTTTCCAAAAATGGTTACTTAGTTAGTTAGTGTGTCCCTTGGAGAAAAGGAAGTAAAACCTTTTTTTTTTTGCTTTTGGAGGAAGTAAGTTGAATAGGTGGAACTTGTGAATAACTCACCATAAAGATTGTCAAATAAATTAAGATGAAAAAAAATAGTTCAGTATATATTAAAGGAAAATAATGAAATTTTGAAGTAAATGTAAAATTATTTACGTGTGACTTGAGTCTTGTTGAATGGGCTTAAAAGCTGATCAAACTGACTTAAAAGTTAATTTTTTATTTATTGAAGTGTTTGACAATTATCAAAGGGATTTATTTTAAATCAAAAATGACTCTTTTTAAGCTAAAAGCAAAAAGCTAGGTGAGGGTGCTTTTTTTCCGACTTAAAAAGTCATTTTATGTTGACCATGTATATTACTTTTTTACCCTTAATTCTTTTATTATTATTATTATTATTATTATTATTATTATTATTATTATTATTATTATTATTATATTATTTAGTTTTCTTATTATTATTTTATTTTATTATTATTATTATTATATTGTTATTATTATTATTTTTATTTTATTTTTTATTATTTTTATTATTTTTATTATTATTTTTATTTTATTATTATTTATTATTATTATGTATTATCATTATTATTATTATTATTATTATTATTATTATTATTGTTGTTGTTGTTGTTATATAGTTGTTATTATTATTATTATATTATTATTATTATTATTTATTATTATTATTATTATATATTATTATTAATTACTTATGAATGTAAAATATAAATTAATTTTGTTTCATTTTTTAAGTATAAAAACCTTAAGTTAATCAACTTTTATCATGTTAACAACTTTTAAGGGTATTTCAGATATTTTGATTTAAAAAAGTGTTTACTAGCACTTATTTGTCAAACACATCAACAACTTTTTTTTAACTTCAGCACGTTTATCCAAAACACATAACTACTTATTTTAAAAATAAGTTCTAATACTTTCAAAAGTACTTTTTAAAAGTTACTTTTGTTAAGCCCATCTAAACGGACTCTTATTGTTCATGAGTTTTTGATCAATCACTGATGCATGCTTCTAACAGGTTATCTACATTACATTTTAATGGTCTATCAGGTGTTATAAATTTTGAATCTCTTAAACATCAAACTAGAGGTTAGCTTAATGATTTAGTGTATTCACAATTCACTTTAATTTGAGATTCGAAATTTAAACTTCTAGTACTATATTTTTATTCACCATTTAGCAATCGTTAAGTGCAGTCTGTTTTTACTTTTAATTTTAAAATTGTTCGATTTGGTGTAGAGAAGGAGCGCAAAGTAATATATATATATATATATATATATATATATACACAATATATATATATATATATATATATATATATATATATATATATATATATATATATATATATATATATATATATATATATATATATATATATATATATATATATATATATTCAATGAATTAGTAAAATTTTAACAAAAATTAAAATTTGAGTCCATAATTTTTTATATGTATATAATTGATTCAATGATAAAACTTAATTTTGATTTTGATTTCACCTCTAACATATGTTCATATTAAATTCTCAAAGAGTAAATTAGGCCCTACATTAATTATTCCTATCTAATATATGTGTGGACACCAACAAAAAAGTTGAGAACAACAGAAGGGTAACCATACTTGGGTGTCCTACAAATTAAACCAGTATCCAAAGTTTCATAAATATATAATCCTATTTTGTTTATAGATTCTCAATAAATTATATATACATATCAAATGAGTTTTTTTTTTTTAAAACACAAGTCTAATATTTAATTGTAAATTATTGAGTCTTATCGAATTTATAGCTAAAATCACATCTTTGCCCTTAAAAGTTGGGACCTATTCTCATTGAATAAAGGCTTCACACACCGATATGAGTTGTGTTGTAGTAATGTGACTGTTCCATCCTTAATCAGATGTTTTGAATTTTAAGTCATGGATATTGAGAAAATCATAATAGGAGTGTCAACCGAATAAGTCGTGTAGTGTGCGATCTAAATTTAGTCGAAGCTCCAATATAGGCTCTGAACCCTAAATGAAAAAAAAAGGCTTTACACAACTACCCCAAACAACTATGTTTGGGCCATACACACAAATGATCCATTGCACCTGAAGATCAATCTGAATATTGCAATCTTCATGTAGGCCTAGTTAATTGTGCAAGTTAGTGTTACGAACTTTCTTGCATAGTAGAGATGGCAATAGGACGGGACGGGTTTAGAGTGAGTTGAGGCATTCTTGATTGATTGAGATAAAAAGATTCCCTCAATACAGCTTCACTCCGTCAAGCCTGTACGAGTAGTAAAGAGGTATAGATTTAGTTGGTTGTTGACCGACGGAAAGCATGGGATCAAAAAAGGCAATCAATCAGAATTGAGAAAATAATTCAAAAAATCTTGGTAAACACTGGAATCTTTACCCCGGGCAACACATGCAGGGCAGATCTTATGCATGGCGGATTGAAACAAAATGAGTTGAATTATTATCTTAAAAATTTGAGTTGAATGCTTAGATTCTTTCGACATTTCATGAGCGATATTTTCCTAAAAATGTCAAATCCCTAAACCGAAAGAATTAAATAGGCTAAAAATATACTTTTTTTTTCTTTGAAATTTTAAATATTTTCTCAAAGCTAAGGACCTTGGTTGCTTCTAATGATATAAGTAAACAATTTAGATGTAATATATTTGGGAAATTAGGATCATATATAGTATACTAATCTAAGTTGAGGACCTATATATAGGAAACAACTTACTCCGTAAAGATAGAGGTAAAGTCTACGTACATCCTGTTTTCTCAACACACCAGAAAGCATTGGACATGTATCACTCCCTTCAGCAAACCATTTCTGAATCCGAAATCTTTCATATGTTTGCAATTACATCAGGACCACACATCAATCTCAAAGACAACAACAACGACATACCCAATATAATCCACAAGCCGAATCTGGGGAGGGTATAACGAAAGCAGTGGGAAGATAAAGAGGTTGTTTCCAATCCACCCTCAGCTCAAAAGAAATGCACGTAAGGTAAATATAATAGCGAAGAAATCATGTTGAAAACAGTGAAGAGAAAAGTAGCAACGACGAAATAATGGGTAATGCTAAAGTCGAATAATAAGATACTAATAATAACAATACTAAAAAGGAAACTAGCCGACGCTATACCTACTAACCCTCAACCCTAATCTTCAACCTCCATATTTACCAATCCAGAATCAAGTCCTCGTGTTAGAGAGCTCCCTCAGAATATCTACTTCAGCACCGCCAAGTTGAGATCTCTAATGAGAGTTCACTTCACACTGATTGTAAAATGGGTAAGAGTCTTCCTTATGAATTTGCTCTGTCACAATTGATTTTCCATGCTTATTAAGGAGCTTAAGAAATATCGATAAGATCCTCCTTTTCGTTGTTTCACCCTCGCCAACTCTATCCATCATCTCTTTTATGGATCTTTTTTCAACTGAAAGAGCTTTTAGAGATGTGATATGAAGCTTCCACATAGCAACTTGAATTGCCTCGAAGGCATATTCTTCAGCCGAATCTGTTGTGTTGACATACCGATGAAGTAATTCCTTTATAACCTTCCCTGCCTCCTCTTCAGATGAGTCCACACTGAATATCGCACCCCTTAGTTCAGCAATCAGTTGTGATATCTGCAGCCAGTATTTGTCATTAAGGTGGATTGCCACCAAGAAAATACAATAGATAATTTCTATGCAACATAATGTGCAGCCAAATAAGCATTATGGACTTGTTCATTTAGTTGAAAATTCTACTAACTAACATGCACCACGGGCTTGTATATTCACTTATAGAACTGAAACACATCAAAAATTATGCAATCAAGACCACCAGGACAGAAAATATGCATAGATGAAGCTCTCAAAGGAATGTTTTGACTGACCTCGGAAGCCAGCGATACTGGAACCATATTTTGCACCTGGTTTAAGCTTTGCTCAAACATGTTTCTTGATTTCTTACATCGTGAGAGTATAGTATCTCCTGTGAATGCCTGGAAATGCAATATAGATAGTTGTTTAGTGACTGAAGATAATAGAGTACCTTCGTTGTGTGTATATAATGTTTAGAAATGTTACATTGGTCATGCAAACACTTAATTGTGTAAACTATAAACAGAAGAATTGTGTTAGAAGTAGGGATGTCGATGCTATGATATGAATGTGCCTCTACCATCCTACCCGTCGCACATAGTCTTACACTCTCTTCCTTGACTAGCCTAATGTCACGTCCCGCCACTTCACAGTCAAATTTTGCACTTGGATAGGGGCAGAAGAGTCTAGAGTTGTGGAGAGTTTTGCAAAGTAGAATCTTTTAGATTATTTAAGAAGGCTATAGAATTCCTTAGAATTCTCTAGAATAACTTAGATAGTTTCCAACAAAGTCTTAGAATTTCCTAGAAAATGTAGATAATTCTAGAATAGGATTAAAGTGTAAATACTTTAGGAACTTGTTAAGTAATTATAAATTACACTTTAGCCCCTAGGTGTTAGTATAAATAGAGTTGTCTCTCATTTGTAAATCATCCAAATGTAAAAAAAATTCCAAGTAATAAAAAGTTTTCTTCCTTAAGTTGTCAAGTGTCGCACGGAACTTTAAAGTCTTCCTTAAGTTGTCAGGTGTCGCACGGGGTCAATGTAGCATTACATAAGAGATATATTTAAATTTAACCCAAAAATAACTCAACAAATAACTAGTTGGTTTAGCTTGTTCCAGAATGCATACCAAGTATAGCTTACTAGATTCACTGCAGTGTTGATGTAGTGTCTTGGCTTTGTCAATTTCAATGTTCAACCGACAAAGTGCCTCTGTTCCGGAGCATCCAGGACGGACTGCTTCAATTTCAGGAAGTAATATCGAAACTCTAGTTACAAACTGAATTAGTTCCATGCACATTATATGATGCACCTGTCAATATTTAGTTGATTTGCAAAAGCGAAATAAGTTTAAAGCTTAAAGCAAACGTTGACTAATATATCAGTGCATTTAGAAATCTAACAATGTTCATTCACAAAATCCCATCTAACTACTATATTTTTAATAACCTTAGTGTCTGGCCAGCTTGTGTGGATCGCGTTAACACATGTCGTATTGAATTCCTCTTCCTTTTGTGTTGTTCAATATTCACAATATCACCTTCATTACTATAATTCCTTTTCTTTCCTAATTGAACTACAATGATTCAATTAACATAATTATTACAATTATATAACTACCATAATACAATTCAACCATATATTTACTACTGTACTCTCCACGCATCCTCAAGTTGGAGCTTGAGGATCCCTAAATGCCCAATTTTCCAAGTAGATCATATTGCGACCTTTTCTATATCTTTGTAAAAACATTAGCTAATTAATCAGTCGTGGAACATAGCTTGAACATATTCAATTTGGTTTCATGTAGGGTGTTCGACTACAGAAGACATAAATCTCGTATGTAGAATGATGGAGCGGTATAGGGAGAAAGGAAGAGGATTTTACTGACCTAAAAAAAACTTACGTTATCCCGAGTCTAAAGGCTTCAGGTTGAGCAAGAGTAAGACAAAACACTTGGAGTATAAATTCAATGACACAACTCACGTGTCATACTCAGATGTGGAAATAAGGATTAATGCACAAGTCATTATCGAAAAAAGGAAATTTGAAGTATCAAGTCATAATTCAAGGAGATGGAAAGATTGAAGATGATGTTACATATTATATTGTAGCGTGATAGATAAAATTGAAAACAGCATCCAGTGTCTTATGTGATAATAATATACAATCAAGACTTAAAAGGTAAATTTTATAAATTTGTTGTCAGGCCAGTTAAGTTGTATTGGGGGAGTGTTGGCTGGTCAAGAACTCGAATGTTCAAAAATTAGGAGTAAAGGAAAAGAGGATGTTGAGATGGATGCGTGGAAATTCTAGGAGAGATAGGTTCAGGAACGAAGTTATTTGGCATAAGGTGGGGAGTAACTTTCGTGGTGGACAAGATGACGGAGGGAGGCTGAGATGGTTTGGACATGTGAATAAAAAGCTGCAGTTGTTTCACTATCAGTATTGTTGTAAGTACTATATTCTTTAATTTGGTATTACTTGATGTTTCATTGCTTCCTTTACCGTATTATGTTTCCCCTAGCAGGTTTTTTCGTTGCTTTTACTACTTTCACTTTCATACTCCATTTTCCAAACTGCTTTGAGATGTGTCACTTAAGCAAATGGTCTATGGAAAACAACTGTTCTACCTCCACGAGATAGGGATAAGATCTACGTACACTCTACCCTCCTTAGACCTCACTAGTGGGATTATATTGGATATATTGTTGCTAAATTTGAAACATAAAGGACATCTTTTAGCCATGTTGAGTCATTCACATAGGGCAACCCTCATTGGTAGCCATCGAGTTAATTGCTTCTGTCCAGAATTCCAATCGGACACTTTTGGAATGTCCAGTTGATCACATAATCCTTCAGGATAACCTGTTATATGATTGGTGGCCCTAGTGTCAAGATCCAGGATTTATTTTCAAGTCTACCATCCATCTTGTCATTTGTATTCAGTCTTTTAGCTTTCAACATCTCGATCACAGTTTGCCACACCTCAAGGCTCAATTCTGGTGATTCCATCAGGACTATGTTCATCAATCTTGTGTCCGGTCCTCTACCATCTTTGGTCACTATAACATTGGCACAATAATTGGTTCTTCCCCATCCAACGCCCAGACCATCTTTATGCTACTATGGTTGACCTCTTCCGAGGCAACCTTTATCTTTTCACATTTGGGTTGTTTGTCCATTCCAGGTAACCTGCGAGTCATTAGCATATTCTTAAAATGTGAATATACCACATTATTGTTTCTCCCCCTCACCTTGATTCCAGTAAGTGGATCCTACTCGTAGTGCAAACACCATTGTTCCACTCCTATCATCTTTTCCACAGGCGACACCCACTCTTCCTGCACCATCTTTGAATAGACGGTAAAGAAGATTGGAACTCACTGTTCCATAGGTTGTTTCATCTAATCCCTTCAGAAAAAATGTACTTTTTTTCTTCTTCTCTTACGATGTCTATCATTGCTCCCAGATTGCCTCCATTGGGACTCAAACCTCATAGTTCTCAACCCACTTCGTTGAACGCTAAGCCACACCCAAGGGGCCATTCTAACTAAGGAATCATTTGATGTAAGGTGTAAGATATAATAATCCTTGGACTAAAATGCAGGACTATTGTTATCACACAATCTTTGTGATGTGATATATAGTTAACTTATCCCGGGATGACTTATTCTCAACCAAACAACCCTTTAAGGGGTCATTTGGTTTGAATACAAATTATGTTGGGATTACTTATGATCGGAAAATGTTGAAATAAGTTATGATGAGATTAGTTTTACTAAGATTATTTTTTATTGGTTGTTTGGTTTGTCATATGCATGGCATAATTTCTAATAATAAGTTATTTGTTTGCAAAAATACCCTCTACGAACAAGTTGTTTTTTTATAAAGAAGGTGTACTTTTGTTATTTAACATTTTTATTTCGAGGTAAATTACCTCGAGATAAGTATTCCAGCCACAAGTAGGGATAACTTATCCCACACTTTGTAACTAAACAAAGAATTGAGGGGTACTAAGAACTTACCCCGAAATTATTTTTCTTTATCTATCACACCAAACGACACCTTTCAAGGATGACCTCTCATTACTGTCAATTTTTTCTCAATTTCTCTGCCTTTAGGAATGCAAATAAGGAACTAGAAAACAGAGAAAAAGAGAGGAGGAGCTTAGTACTCATAATACCTTAATATCATGATGAAATGGAGGTGTCTCACTTACTTCAGCAGCATCAATCCACATGACAATTTCTGGTAAAACAACACAAAAACTTAGTGTCACATTTGACATATTACTAAATAATATCAACAAGAAGCAAATACAAAGAACAAGAGACCAAGAATATCAAGAATGCTTACCTAGAAGAGAAAAATACACAAACCCTTTTCTTCTTAAGATGAAAAAAACAAACTTTAACACTAAGCCCAACTCCACATTTCAACAACTCATAAAATTCCCAGAAAAAATTTCAAAAGTTGGGTTTCAAATAGAGATTTCTTTACATGAAAAGATTCAATTTCTCTCCTTATTTATCAAATATAAGCCATTTCAAGAGAAATCCACAATCATGAAACACATTCATTTGCATTTTGCTTTATAAAAGTTAAAATCACTCAGCCTCAGCTAAGCCTTTCAACTGTACAAATTAAAAGCTTATAAAGTAAACTTTTGGATGGGTCCTATTTATAAAGTAGTTATTTTGATGCTCTTTAAATTCAATTAGCGCAAACCACTCATTTAATACCTTTTACGATAGTAAAATCAACCTAAAATTATATGTTTGATGAAACTTAAATAAATACTTTAAAATGTTTATCAAATTATCTTTCAAAAAAATAATTCACTTTTATCTCTCGTTATAAATGTATTAGAAAATTCGGTGGAATCAAGAAGAATAAAAGAGAAATTATATTTTTAAATACTTACCATATAAGAAAATGTGACATTTCTTTTGCAACTGTCCAAAAAAAAATGTCACATAAATGAGACTAAGATAATAATTTTTAACTCAAATTTAAGGGCGGATTAAATGTATAGTAATTAATGGCAGAGAATTTTAAGGATTTAAAATATGAACAAATAACTCAGAATAATAAAAGGAAATCAATATCTATTATATATATATAAAAATAATTTTAATCATATTTAAATAATATAATTTTTCACCAAAACCTCAGTTGGCTTTGACATTGATGGTACTGGCCTACTAGGTTGGCTTTGACATTGATGGTACTGGATTTGAATTTGCAATAAACTATTTAATGAATTGAATATCTTAATACAAATAAAAAATAGTCTTGTGAATCCTTGTACTTGTATCGAATTATATTATTGTATTTGTGTATCTCACTCTCCCTTACAAAAATGACATGTTATATCCATGTCATATACATGTCATATATATTAATGTCAAGTCATAATTTTCTTCATAATAATTTTTTAATTATTAGTAAAAATATTAAATAAAAGACAAATTTAAAAAAGTCTATTTTATCAAATAAAATAAAATTATTATTTTTGTACACCTTTCCTCCACCTTCCCTAACCCACTATCATTGTCAAAACTCCGCCATCTCCATATCCCCATTTTTTTCTTCTTCAATTTTTTCACAATCCACCAATTTGATGAAGTCATGAAACTACTTCACTCCCCGCTAGTGCCATTTTAATTTATTATATTTCTAATCCTCCCTATTTTTACTATTTCACCACTAAGCCGGCATCGTAAAACCATTATAATCCAATTGTAAAATCCAATATAGCATTTTTAATTTTCTGGCATGGATAGCAGTACAAACTGGTCGGAACAAGGTAGAGGATCTCGTCGATGCCGGAAAAAGGATAGAGCCATTGCGTCATCTCCATTTTTTACGGTGGCGTCCATTTTTGCCGGCGTCATCGCCATTTTTACCGGCGATATCAAAGTAACAACCTAAGTCATCTAACAACCACAATAACAATAACCAAGCCACCTAACAACCAGATCTAACCAAACTTTTCATAATCCAATGTTAACTATTATATCACACCCCAAATAATTTTGGTACCAAAAGAGGTCAAGTTACTCATTAGAGATATCAACAACTCCACTAATTTCTGATTTTTCTTTGCTTATTATGTTCAAAAATTTTTGCCCAATTTTATTTTTTATTTAGGGTAACAAAAAAAAAACAAGAAAGAAATTGAAAAGGAGCAAGGAAAGTAAAAATTCAGGTATGGGAGAAAAACAGAAAAAGTGATGATTGAAGATGAAAAAAATAGGGATGGTGGGGAAAGAAGAAAGAAGTGAAAGAAAAATAAAGATATATAACAATAGGATGTGGATAAGAAAGAAAAATAGGTTGGGGTAGTGTGGGAAGAAGATGGAGATAGTGTGGGAAAGAAGATGGAGTTTTTTTTCCTATTAAATTTATTTTTTTTTAAAAATAATTTTAATAACTTAAAACTAAAAGTTAAAATTTCAACTATCATGTTCAATTGCCTTTGCAGGCGTGTGACTACACTCTCTTACCAACTCATCTATATTAATGTCACATAAGGATGATCAATAGTCAAATGGGTTTAATATATTGTTTTATGTTGAGTATAAGGGTCCAGATGACAAAAATCTAAGTAGAAGAGTCCATAATACAATCTGATACAAGTACGAGGGTCCACCAGACTATTCTGCCTAATATAAATAACATTGGGAGCAAAGTAATTAAATTAAGTCATATTCGTAAGCAAAAATATAGCTCAATTATAAGAAGATTAATAATACATTTTTATTTTTTTATCTTTTTATTTTTAATTTTTCTAAAAAAAAATAATAACTTTTGATAATTTTTAAAATTTAGTTTCCATTTAACATGTTTAAAATCGTGATATCAAAACATATTTTATATGTTATACATGTTGTAGATTAATTTGTAAGATTTAATGTTATTTTTATTTTTTAAATTTTTATACTATAATTTTTTTAAAAAAAATTAATATTGGAGAAGTATAATATAATTGACTATTAATACCTGAAGAAGACAAATGAAAGGAAGAGCATAGACTTTTTTATTTGTAAGAATATCTTTTCTCTGTTTTTGAGGTTTTTCTTACTCACACGTACCTTTCCAAAGCTTATTTTTATATTCATATAAAGAAAATTATATTTAAAAAAAAAAGAAGCAAAAAGGATCAAAATTACTTCTAAATTATTGAAAATAGCTCACACATACTTTTAAACTATATTTTGGTTCAAAAATATCCTTGTGTTAAAGTATTGGGTAACTTTTACCCTTATTTATAACAGAGATATGTCAAGTGTCGTATGGACGCCACGTGGACGCCACATAAGCACCAAACAACCTCACCTCCACGTAGACTCATAAAATCTTAATTACTAATTAGTCCCTCATTTTTCTAATAGATACAATTTTCACCCATTCTTATTTCTCTAAAACATAATACGCTTTCCCCTTTCTTTCTCTTATACGATTTTTCCTTTCTCTTATATGATTTCCCATAGGGTTTCACAGATTTCCTCTCGTGGACGCCATTGGATTTCAAAGTTAATTTCGCGGTTTGAAGAAACCTTACCCCTAAATAAAGAACCAGGTTCTTGATTGTTTGCCTAAGAAAAGAGTTAATTAAAACAATATACTTTAACTAAAACCTTCATATCTTAAGGAAGGAAAAACTCAACTATGTTTTATTAATTCTTCTTACTCAATTATAATTTTCGATTAACTCTAATCGAATTCTCCAAATTCACAAAAAGCCAAACCCACTTCTTGCAAACTTGCTCACAAATCTCCTCTCTCCACAAGAAGCCAAACCCACTTCTTGTTTACAATCACGCAAGCTTACAATCTTACCAAGAACAAAACTCACAAGCTAACAAAAACACAAGGAACTTACAGAAACGCTCTTTGGTGCCTCTCTCTTCGTCTCGCATCACTTTTCTTTGATTGCAAAGAAGTGCTTTCTTTGTCTTGAAATCTCTGTTTATATAGACTCTTGAACAAGAATTATTTCCTCTCTTTGATAATGATTCTGATTTCTGTATCCTTCTTTGATATGGAAAGATTTGCTTGCTTTTATTTGTTATACCAAATACGTAACCTTTTCAAAAAAGGTTTTGTCTTCGTATAAAGTAGACAATCTTTTAAGAAAAGATTTTGTCTTATTTATTTATGAAATATACAATTATTATATTCATTTTTTCCATAAATACATCTGTGCCTTAATATTTGTCCTTCGCCTCTTTTTCAATAAACCGACAACTGATTTAATAAATGAACTTGGTTCATAAGTGAGCCAACATCTGATATTTATAAGTGAGATGATATCTGGTTTTAATATAAATGAATCTGGTTCATAATTGATGACATCAAAAGTATTTGTCATTATCAAAAGTAATTAACACAACTTCCATCAAATTCCCCCTTTTTGATGATGACAAATAATACTTATAATAACACCAGTTTTTAGAAACTGTTTCCCCCTTTTAACATATCAAAAAGCTCAATATAGAGCCAAAACATGACAACAACATTAAAATAGAAGGATACTACTGTAAGATATCCACAAAAACTATAGCAGCAATACAACCAAGAGCCAATTAATAATGTCTGGATATAGGACAGAAAAGCCATTAACTAAGGCCTAGAAAAAACATGAAGTATATGATCAACACGAGCATTGTTATCAATTTGCTCTTGAATAAGTTAATCTTTTAATCTCCCAACTTCCCCCTGAGAAGCAGCCAACTGAGCCTGAAGAATAGTAACTTCATCTTTTAGTAACACATTTTGAGCTCGAACCTCATTAAGCTCAAATATAAGAGTAGTGTCTAGACCAACAGAGCGAAGAGGAACTTGATCAACATCATCATCCAAGAGATTGCATTCAGCAAGAGTAGTTTGAGTAAACATATCATATTTACTCAAAGATCGGCCATCCTTCAAAGGTACCCCAAATTCTTTAAACACAGTAGTCAACAAGTTCTCATAAGCTAATTGATGAGGTTTCTTAGGATCCACTATTCTGACCATATGTTCAATTATAAGGGAAAGTCAATTAATAGGACGCATGGTATCCAAAGCATGACCAAGACCCATATCTCGAAAGTTAGTTTCATGTCTCATTTCTCCTCTTGGAATAATACCTTTGTGAACTACTTCAAACACTAATTTGTGAAATGGAGATATTTCGCCTTTCAGTACTTTTCGTGGTCGATCATTAACCCTCCCTTGTGTAAATTTAAAGTTAATGCCCAATTTTCATCTTTACCCCAGTGATATTCCTCCAACCCTATGCAAGGAATACGAAGTATTGCCCCTAATCTAGTTTTGTCAAAAACTATATCTATACCATGAACGGACGAAGAAAGTACTAAATCATCAATCATTGTCAAATTTGCATAAAACTCAGCCACTTCTATGTCAAATATCATATTATCAAAGTGAAGAAAAATGTTTACCCACCCCTGTACTGCAAGTAGTGCCAACAATTTTTTGATTGCAGTATGATCCCTGATTTCTGGATGAATTGTTCGCCCTCTCAAGATTTTCTGTGATTTAAAATAAGCCTCCCTTCCCATGGCAAGAAATTTAATTTCATTTTTTGTTAGGGTTTAAGACGAGGGAGGATGCGAAGAACGAGCAGATTCTAACATGTCTTCATTAGAATCAGAAATGACAGGGGTGGAAGAAGAGAAAGCAGGTGACTTACCAGTGCGACGGCATTTTTTGGTTGATTCTGCCAGCATCTCTATATGGGCTTGACTTGCTTATCGAGTTCGAGGAGTACGAATCACCTTTCGTTTGACAGCAATATGCTTGCGAGGACGCCGGGGAACTGGTGTAGACGAAGGGATTGTATGTATTTAAGGAGACTTAGAGGAGGGTATATTTTCCGGAGGCGATGAAATTGGGTTAGGGATTTGGGTTTTTTTTTGGGAGAATGGAGGAAGGATATGGTGGGGAAGAAAATTGGGTGGGGGGTCGGCTATTGGTGATGTTGGTGGACTGGTTCACCCTGAGTAGTTGCCGGAGTTTTCGATATGGAGGTAGGTTCATCATCGGAGTAATCGACGAGAAGGAGATAGGAAGCCATTTTTTTGTGTGTGTCGTAGAGGGGTAATAATTATGAGTTGGTACTTTGAACAGGCCTGAAAGGAATTTGAAACGATGGCAGTCATATCGAAGAGACGTTGGAGTTTTTATGTGACTCTATGTATTTTCCGCCCAAACAAAAAGTTAATAGGAGAACCAGGTTGAAAATATAAGAACCTGAGTCTGTGGTGAGTAGAACATGGTTCTCTTAGTTGTGAAACACGAGTCCCAAAGATAGATGATTTTTAAGGAGTGGTTCTCGCCCAAGTGCCTTAGTAAAACTGTCAGCAATATGATCCTCAGTAGCGCAGAATTTCATTATGATAAGTCCTTTTTCAACATTGTCTCTCAGAAAGTGATGTCGAATGTCAATATGTTTAGTGCGCTTGTGTTGGACCGGGTTCTTTGCCATATCAATAGCACTAGTGTTATCACACATAATAGGAATGCAACCTGTCTTAATCCCAAAGTCTTTTAATTGTTGCTTTATCCGTAATAATTGTGCACAACAAGATGCGGCTGCAACATATTCTGCCTCTACTGTAGAGAGGACAACTGAATTTTGTTTTCTAGTGGCCCATGAGATAAGACATGGTCCTTGAAAGTTTGTCATTCCAGATGTACTTTTTTGGTCAACTAAGTATCCGGCATAGTCAGCATCAGCAAATCCTACTAAATCAATTGAGTCTCCTGATGGGTACCATAGCACCAGGTTCACAGAACCTTTGAGATAATTAAGTATTCTCTTTACTGCTTTTAGATGAGATTCTTTAGGACATGACTGAAAATCGTGCACAAAGTCCAACACTAAACATAATGTCGGGTCTGCTTGCACTTAGGTATAAGAGTGATCCAATCATACATCTGTATTTTGTATCATTAACTGGAGAACCTATTTCATCTTTATACTAACTTTGTTGTAGTGCCAATGGGAGTGTCAGTTATCTTTGCTTCATTCATGTCAAATTTTTTCGGTAGTTCATGAATGTACTTCTGTTGATGAATGGAAGTTCCTGTAGGAGACTGATCAATTTGAAGACCTAGGAAGAAAGTTAGTTCTCCCATCATACTCATCTCAAATTCACTACTCATGAGTTTGGCAAACTCAATTCCAAGTGAGGGGTCAGTTCCACCAAACATGATGTCGTCGACATAAATTTGTACAATGAGCATATCTGAATCTTATTTTTTAAGAAAGAGGTATTGTCTATTTTTCCACGGGAGTAACCATGTGTTAAAAAGAATGTGGATAGACGATCATACCATGCTCTTGAAGCTTGCTTTAGTCCGTACAATGCTTTTTCTAACTTGTAGACATGTTCAGGTTTATCTGGGTTCTCAAAACCAGGGGTTTTTTTCACAAACACTTCTTCTTATAGAAAACCATTCAAAAATGCATTTTTTACATCCATCTGATAGAGTTTGAATTCCATATAGGCTGCAAAAGTAATTAACATTCTTATAGCTTCCGTTCTTGCCACTGGTGCAAAGGTTTCATCATTGTCGATTCCCTCTTCTTGGTTGTAACCTTGAACCACTAGTCGATCTTTGTTCCTAGTGATCTGACCTTGGTCATCTAGTTTGTTTCTGAAGACCCATCGAGTACTTATGACAGTTCGATCATGTGGTCTGGGAACCAGGTTCCAGACTTTGCTTCTTTCAAACTGACTTAATTCTTCTTGCATAGCAATAATCCAGTCTGGATCTCTCAAGGCGTCTTTAATATTTTTGGGAACAACTAGAGATAGATACGCTAAGAAGGCACACATATTTCGTACTTTAGATCTAGTATGAATCCCTGACTCCAATGGTGTGAGGATATTTTGAATGGGATGAGAACTTTGATGTTTTCAGCCATGAACCTGAAGATTTTGAGTTGATTCAGATGTTGGAGTATCTGATGTTTTTCTCTCTGTCTCTGTTGGTATATTTTCAATTTCTTGAGGATTTGACTTATTTGTGGTATTATCCTCATCTGATTGTAAATCTTCCAATGGTTTTGGAGGATGTTCAACAGGATTATTCAATTCTTCTACTGTGCTTTCATAAAAAACAACATGCATGCTTTCTTCCACTGGATTTGTTCTTTTGTTGAGTACTTTATATGCTTTGCTTTGTGTTGAATATCCTAAGAATATTCCTTCATCACTCTTGGCATCAAATTTTTCCAAATTATCCTTTCCATTATTGTGCACGTAACATATGCATCCAAATGGTCGAAGATGTGCTAAGCTAGGCTTTCTTCCTTTAAGTAGTTCATAAGAAGTTTTATTTAAAAAAAAGTCCTAATTGTGCACCTGTTTATCAAATAACAAGCAGTGTTTATGGCCTCTGCCCGATAGAATTGTGGTAGTTTGCTTGCTATTAGCATGGTTCTAGCGATATCTTCAAGAGCTCTGTTCTTACGCTCAACTTCACCATTTTGTTGCATAGTTTTTGGTGCAAAAAAATAGTGATCAATCCCATTAGTACCGCAAAACTTTAAGAATTTTGAGTTTTCAAATTCTGAACCATGATCTGATCTTATGTTAATGACTTCTGTATTGAGTTTCTTCTGAACTAGTCTCACAAATATTTCAAATAATTCATAAGTTTCATCTTTTTTTGCCAAAAACATAGTCCAAGTAAATCTTGAGTAGTCATCAACTATTACAAGAATGTATCTTTTGCCTCCTCTACTTATCACACGCATTGGTCGACATAAGTCTATGTGAAGCATCGCTAGAGGTTTTGTGGTATCAACCATTCCCTTTGGTTTAAAAGATGATTTGGATTGTTTCCCTTTGACACATGCACCACAAAACTGTTCACTTTGCAGAATTTTGCTCGGCAATCCTCTAACCAGATCTTTTGATATTAGTTTATTAATTGTGGAGAGGCTAATATGTCCTAGCCTTTTGTGCCAGCGGGCAGAGTTTTCACTGAGAGCACTGAGGCAAGTAAGTGAATTTTCTAAACTTATTATTTCAGTTGTATATACATTCTTGTGTCTCTTTCCCAGAAGTACCAGTTCCTCAGTTGTTGAGTTTATCACTCTACATTCACCTGCAGTGAATACTACCTTGTTCCCTTTGTCGCACATTTGAGATATGCTTAGTAAGTTATGTTGAAGTCCATTTACGTAGTATACATCATCGATGGCTTGTTTGAGATTGATTCCTACTTTTCCAATTCCTTCTATTTCCCCGGTTTTTCCATTTCCAAAGGCTACTTTTCCACCCTTAACTCGTTTCAGTGAGAGAAAGTTATCTTCATTTCCTGTCAAATGTCTTGAGCAGGCGCTATCCAAGTACCAGTGCTTTCCTTTTTCTCTCACTAAAGCCTACAGTTTTATTCAGACTGAGTTAGTTTTGGTACCCAAATCCACTTAAGTGCTTGTTTGTGATTAAAGGGATGTATGAGAATTTTTCTAGCGCATCTAGGAAGAACTTTAGATGTAGATTTAGGTTTAGGATCAGTTTTGTTTTGACTTTTTCTTAGAAAGGAAATATTTTTCTGATGAGCAATTTGTTTTTTGTCACATGTATGACTCTTATGTCCTGTCAAGCCACAGTGAGAGCATAGACAACCTATGTTAGGATTTTTTGTTTCGGAAAAACCTATTCCATATCTTGAACTAGATTGACTTTTATGGAGACTATCGAGAATTATGAAGGACCTGTTCCACCTCATATTGTTCTCTGCTTCCTGTTCAGTCATGTTCAGTTTTTTTTGTAAGGCTTGATTTTTGTAAGATGCTACAGTTTAAATCTTTTTCTAATTCTACTTGTTTATTGAGCAGGGAACAATTTTGTTGTTCTAGAGTCATGTTCTCTTCTCTTAGAGATGTGTAATCTTCCATTAGTAGTTCTTTTTCATGGCAGGTTGACTGATATGCCTTAATTACAGTTTCCAAAAGTGACTTTAGCTCTCTTTTAGTATAGATTTCCAAATTTTTTTAGAGAAAGTTGAGCTCACCTGACTGTTTTGGTCTTCTTCTTCTTCCTCGTAATCTAAACCAGCCATTAGAGCATGAATTGTATCTTGTGCTTGACAAGTACTTTCTTTGTCTGCTTCTTTAGTTACTGCCACTAATGCGAGAAAGTTGTATTTGTCTTCTTGCTTTATTGCAAGTAGAGATTGATTCCTTATTTCTTCATTCTCAGATTCATCTTCAAATATGCCTCCCATTGCAGCGAGTGCCTTTTTCATGGATATGTCGGCCTCTTGATTTTTCATTCTCCGGTTATTGGGAATATATCTGTCTTATTTTGGCTTTTCAAGGTTGTTTTTCTTGTATTCTAAGGCCCATAGTGGACAGAATTTTATAAAGTGGTCTGGACTGCCACATTTATGACACAATTGTTCTCTTGAGTTTTCAACATTCTTCTGTGGACTCCTTTTTTTAAATGTTTGTACCCTTTTTAACAATTTAGAGAATCTTTTGGCCATGAGTGCGATGTTTTCATTGTCAAAATCTTCAGAGGTGGTAGTTTTTAGACCAGATTCTTTTCTTTCCTTTTACTACCAATCTCTCTTTCTTGATTTTTCTTCAGTTCGTATGTTATGAGGTTTCCAATGAGCTCATACATAGCAAGCTTATCTAAGTCACATGCTTCAGTAATTGCTTCAACTTTACTTTCCCATGATTCAGGTAAGACGCTCAAGAGTTTTCTGACTGCCTTTCTGTTTGGAATTACTTCTCTTAGAGAGTAAATTTCAGCATATCTTGAATAGTTTCTCCTTCCGTCATTCTGAATAGTTCGTATTGTCTATTCAAATTGTCAATCTTTGATTTCTTAACCTAAGTTGTTCCTTCATGTGCAGTCTGCAAGGTTTCCCAAATTGACTTGGCATCTTAACAAGAAGAGATCCTGTTGTATTCGTCTGGTCCTATGCCACAAATTAGAATTTTCTTAGATTTTGCATTATTTTGAATTGTCAGTTTGTCTGCGGCATCCCACTCCTTTCTCTCCTTTGGTACCATTGTTTCTCCATCACGCCCCTTTTTCATAGGAATAGGAGAATCATCTAAGACTACACTCCAGAGAGCAGGATTTTCTCCTATCAGATGATCCATCATGCGATTCTTCCACCATCCATAATATTTTTCATTGAACATTGGTGGTCGAGTTTGAGAAGCTCCTTTTTGGGGGGTAGGTGGTGTTGCCATTTTCTTTTCAAGATGTTAATCTTTTAGTGAAAAGATCCCGCTCTGATACCAATTGAAGAAACCTTATCCCTAAATCAAGAACCAGGTTATTGATTGTTTGCCTAAGAAAAGAGTTAATTAAAACAATATACTTTAACTAAAACCTTCCTATCTCAAGGAAGGAAAAACTCAACTATGTTTTATTAATTCTTCTTACGCAATTACAATTTTCGATTAACTCTAATCGAATTCTCCAAATTCACGAAAAGTCAAACCCACTTCTTGCAAACTTGCTCACAAATCTCCTCTCTCCACAAGAAGCCAAACCCACTTCTTGTTTACAATCACACAAGCTTACAATCTTACCAAGAACAAAACTCACAAGCTAACAAAAACACAAGGAACTCACAGAAACGCTCTTTGCTGCCTCTCTCTTCGTCTCGCCTCACTTTTCTTTGATTGCAAAGAACTGCTTTCTTTGTCTTGAAATCTCTGTTTATATAGACTCTTGAACAAGAATTATTTCCTCTCTTTGATAATGATTCTGATTTTTGTATCCTTTTTTGATATGGAAAGATTTGATTGCTTTTATTTGTTATACCAAATACGTAACCTTTTCAAAAAAGGTTTTGTCTTCGTATAAAGTAGACAACCTTTTAAGAAAAGGTTTTGTCTTATTTATTTATGAAAATATACAATTATTATATTCATTTTTTCCATAAATACATCTGTGCCTTAATATTTGTCCTTTGCCTCTTTTTCAATAAACCGACAACTGATTTAATAAATGAACCTGATTTATAAGTGAGCCAACATGTGATATTTATAAGTGAGATGATATCTGGTTTTAATATAAATGAATCTGGTTCATAATTGATGACATCAAAAGTATTTGTCATTATCAAAAGTAATTAACACAACTTCCATCACGGTTGTTCTAGGTTACGAAGTGGATTTTTGTGTCTCAGTCACATGAGTTGTAAACACATCCTTCGGTAAGCTTGAAACTTAAAATCTACAACATGACTTAAACGAAGGAAACTAAAACACTAATTGCATACCTGGTGCACAAAATGAAAGATTAATGAAACGATACGTTTCACTGGAATGAAAAATACAAAAAGTGAACAATCCATGAGCTATTCAACAGACAAAAAGGAAATACATTACATATGCAAGGGAATATATATATATATATATATATATATATATAATTTATTTATAGAAACAATTTTATAACTTTCTATGATACCAAATTAACAACTTGTTGTCAAATAGATAATGGATCTGAAGCAAGTCTAGCAAAATCTTTTTTAATAAAGAATTGGGACATAAATAAAACTAACATCTCTATGATAGGAATCACAGGAGATAAAGAAAAACTTTCAAAATCTAAAGAAAAGGTAGAAATAATTTTAGGATCAAAAATTGTTTCTATAAATAAATTATTTGCTTATGATAAACTGGAAACAGATTTATTATTAGAAAATGAGCTGTAAAAATTGGTATTCCGTTAGGAAATATTGATATTCTAGGAAACAAACATGTTGTTCCTAAAATACCGTAAGTTTCTCCACTTTCTTCCGGAAGATTATATATGTATCTGGTAAAAGCAAGATACTCTTCTTCCTTCGGGTGTTGTTTTCCAACCTGAAAAGAAGAAAAAAATAAAATTATATATATATATATATATATATATATATAAATTTCACTACAAAATGTTATGACAGAAAGATGAAAGATTTTGTAGGTACATCAATCTCCAATTTGTCAACTTGTTAAAACTCATTGTACTTCACTGTAAGCTTTGTATCGTTTTTTCCTTATCTACATCTATCTCCATGGCCTTGCAAATTTCTTCAGTAAGGAAAAAGAAGAGACTCGTTTTGTCGATGGAATGGAAAAGGATAACAGGGGCAATTCGAAAATTTTGTTTGAAGAAATGAAATTTGTTTCAGCGCAGGAAGCTGGAAAAGTTATGTTTTTGGAGAAGAAAATCAAAAAGCTGAAAAAGTTGTGTTTTTGGAAAAGTTGAGCGTCCACGTGACATTCACGTGGCGTCTGCATGACACTTAACACACCTCTTTTAAAAGTAAGGGTAAAAGTGACTCAATATTTTAACGAAAGGGTATTTTTGGGCCAGAATATTGTAAATGTATATGTGAGTTATTTCTGATAGTTCAAGGGTATTTTTGAGCCTTTTCTAAAATTAAAAAAAAAAACGTCTCTAGCTAGTTTGAATAACAATCCTCCTACCCTACTTTGTTTGAATATATTCTTAACTTTTTTTATTATAAATATATCAGTGCAGTGAAGTTGAAATTCATATATATGTTATAAATCTTTTTATTGCACCGAACAATGATCAGTTAAACATAAGTAACAATATATACTACATTAAAAGGAATATGAGCATATGATAAAATCAATTAAAAAAGAGAGGATGAAGAGGCGTTTCTCTTCAAATTTCTTATGCTTCATTTAGTCTCAATGTTCGGAAAATCGATATAAACAATGCATTTTGTGGTCTTTATTTTTTTCTTCTTTTTTTTTATAAGTATATCTGTGTATTTATGGTTCTTTTTTTTATAAAAAAAAAAGGTTCCAAAACTATTTTATATATATGCTCAAAATATTTCTTTTCATTTTGTTAAGAAAAATAATTATTTTTTTTCTTCACACACTATACGAGTATTTATAGAAGATAAAAAACTTTTCATAGAAGAATAATTGAATTGGAATTCGATTTGTGCATAAATTTATATAAAAAATTTTCAAAATCGCCAAATTGACTACTGATGTAAAAAAAAAACCTGAAACCCTAGTATTTGAGATGTCACAAATGAAGAAGTGTGTATCCTCGCAGCGCCATGAAAATTTAGCAAATAGAAAATCGACGAAATCCATTGTTTATACAAAAAAAAAAAAAAAAGCTAATCTTTGCAACAAAATTATTATTACCAACATAGAAAAGTTTAATCAGATTGGTAATGGAGAAGAAGAAGCTACCCAGGAATTCAATCTTTCGACATGCCAGAAGAACTAAGGGTAAATGTGAGTCATATGTATAGAAATAAGGGTATATATGAGTCACTTTCATAATGAGGATATATCAACTCTAAATAACAAAGTTCAGGGATATATCAAAACTTTTTTTCCAAAAATTAAATCAAAGATCTGGATAATTTGTTTAGATATAATTTTCTTTCAGTTTCTAAGTTAAGGAATTACAATATTAATTTATTTTTCGTGAGTTTTGTGCTTTTCAAGATCTATTTATTGGTATAATATTTCAAAACTATTTTATATATATGCTCAAAATATTTATTGGTAAAATATTTCTTTTCATACTTTTGATGGTAACAACTACTTTCTAACTATTACGGATACTCAGATGACTCTCCAAAATAATTGTCACGTTCATGTCGGATTCTCCAAAATGCACTATTTTTAGAAGTGTCTAACACACGCCAAACATTTTTAAAGAGTCCAAGCTACATAGATGCTAAATTAATTCAGACTGATATTTTTGCAAAATGTAATAGGATCTATCTGCTTAGAGAATTGGTTTGACACATACATTGATTTTCACTCACACCAGTCTCCAACTGAGCCCTCAATTGGTCGTGCATCACCACCTCAGGTGCACTTGTCTCAAGAAAATTGGTTAATGGAAATAGAGTCAAAACTCTCAAAATTCGAACTATGTCATATAAATTGGGACATAGGGAGTGCAAATTAAAGTAAAAGTACATAGAGTTAAAGTAATAAAAGTATACGAGCAAGACGTGTGTGGTTAATATAATGTTGGAGAGTCTAGTATTCAAAAAAATCTAAGTTAAAAAAAAAATTGTATTATAGTATCTTCCGATGCAATCCTTTACATATTTATTTACAAGAAATCAGCACACTACAGAGAGTTTTAAGCATCTATTTGTTACTTTTAGCAACAGAACCTTGTTTCGAAAATAACTTCCGGAGTAATCCTGGTACCTTTGAACTCGATTTTCGCTGAGTATAGTCAACGGTAGAGCCTTTAGAAATGTCAACATCTGCAACTGAAGATTCTCCATTATTATTAAACAGGCTCAGTAACTTCAAAGCCATTACCTTCCCGTTGCTACTTCCGTTGGCATATATATTGGCAATATCAGAAAAGACTCGTCCATCCGTGTGGATGACAAGCTGACAGTACTGAATGCATTGAGAGCACAAAGACAGAAGGAGAGACACAGCATGCTCCTGATCCTCGAGACTATCACTGTCGAGTAGCTTCACAACTGAAGGAATGCATCCATCTGTCTCAGCTACGGAAGCTGTAGCAACTTCAGTGATGCAAAGATTATTCAAAATAATAAGAGTGTCTCTTGCTAGAGCTTTATCTTCTAGAAAAGGGATCAACTTCGGAATGACATCTGAATGTGTGATGAAGGAAACAATTATGCTGTTTCCGGACAAGTTACATAATATTTTGATGGCTGGTTCGTGCAATTCTCTGTTCTGGTCATCAAGCATCTTTAGAATGGGAGTCAGAGCATCCGAAGCCATAATTTTTTGTTGACAATATTGATGGCAGGACAACACCTTCAATACAGAAAGGGCTTCTCTGGAAACCTCCGTTCCAAGAAATGATACCAGAAGTGCAAAAGTGTCGTCATTCAAATATGCCAAACTGCTCCTGATATGAAAAAAACCCCGTGTAGGATTAGTGTGAGGAAACAAAAACAAGACTAAAGGGGCAAGAGAACCCAAAAAGTAAACGAAACAGCGGACAAGTTGAGCTTGCATCATTGACTACAACTTAACATTCTAGTATTATATTCAAATTCTGAACCAGAATGCTTCTGAAAAGCCTTAACCAATTGGAACGAATTCATTTCACAGTCTAGTAAAGCTTTAACTTAAAAAGCGTAGAACCAATTTCACAAAAGTTATAACACAAAGGGTGCGGGGTAATGGTTTACCTGCATTTCTGCAGAACAGTTGATAATGATAGACATCCCAGTTTTCGGGAATTTAGATCATTTAAATCATGTGCATCTTTCAGAAATCTAATCATTGCTGGAACAAAATCCTCGAATGACGTCCAATTGCAAGCTTGATCGCTATATTTTAAAATGTTACTAATTTTTCCGACCAAGATGCATTGTGATCCCCAAGAAAGTGAACTGAGCCTGGTTAAAGGATTCAGGTCCATATCTTGAAATCGAACTTTGTGAATTCTGTCATTGCTTTCCTCTGATATCGCATCGAAGTTGCTTAGTTTCTTAGCATAGGACACTTGACCAGCATCTGAAGATTCATGAGATAAATTGCTGAAGCTGGGAAGAAGTAGATTATTCATTGAGCTGCTCAAGCTAGCGATCGAACTACAACGAGATTTCAACAAGTGAGCCCCTGAAGCCTCCATGATGGGGTCGGGAATGCTAAGTCCATGTGTTGCACTCCACCTTGATATTAGGTCCTTCATTGTGTGATTCGGAGTCAAAGATAAGTTAGCCAATTTCCTTCTAGTTGTTGGACATGTATCATTACCTTCAGCAAACCATTTCAGGATCTGAAATCTTTCATATGTTCGTCCAGATGCAATTACAACGGGCTCATACATCAATCTCAAAGACAAAGGACATTTAAACTCATCCGGAGGTAGAGAGCTCCTCAGAACGTCCATTTCAGCATCATCAAGTCGACATCCCAAACGAGAGTTTGCTTCACATTGGTAAGAGTCTTCCTGCTGAAGAGAGCCATTCTCTGTTTGATCTGTCACAATTGATTTTCCATGCTTATTAAGGAGCTTCAGAAATATCGATAAGATCCTCCTTTTTGATGTCTCACCCTCGCCAACTCTATCCAGAAGTTTTTTTATAGATCCTTTCTCAATTGAAAGAGCTTTTAGAGATGTGATATGAAGCTTCCACATAGCAACTTGAATTGCCTCAAAGGCATGTTCTTCAGCTGAATCTGTTGTATTTGCATATCGGCTAAGTAATTCCTTTAGAACCTTCCCTGCCTCCTCTTCAGATGGGTCCAAGCTGAATACCACACCACTCAGTTCAGCGATCAGTTGTGAAATCTGCAGCCAGTTGCACCACAGGCTCGTAAATACACTTAAATAACTGAAACACATCAAGAATTATGCAATCAAGACCACAGGAATAGAAAATATGCATAGATGAACCTATCAAGGGTGTTTTCTGACTGACCTCTGCAGCCAGCGCTACTGGAACCTGATTTTGCACCTGGCTTAAGCTTTGCTTAAACAAGTTTCTTGATTTCTCACATCTTGAAAGTATGGAATCTCCTGTTAGCGCCTGAAAACACAATACAGATTGTTGTTCAGTGAATGAAGACAATAGACATAAGAGTATCATCATAATGCATTCATAAAGTCTAAATGTACTATAGGTATCATACATACACATAACTGCATAAACCGAAGGACTGTGTTAGAAGCATGAAATGCCGATACTTTGAATGTGCCTCTAACATCCCACCCATCCCATATAGTTGTACACTCTTCCTTGGACTAACCTAAGCTACTGACCTCCAAGGAAACATAAACAAGATGGCATCAAGGAAAAAACCATGTATATTGATCTAGAATGGAAATTCCACCAGATTTTAAAGTTTTGTACCAGTTTACCTAACTAAATTTCTAAGAAATGGGGTCAATCTACCAATACCTAGGAGATATACTTTACAAAAACAGCCAAGATGAAATTAGTCGGCTGCACACAAAGTATAGCTTAGCTGGTAGATCTCCCATTATTTTTGAGATATATTTAACAAAAACAGTTTAGTGTAAGCTTATTTGGAAGATAAATTTAACACAAACACTTAAAACAAAACTGGTTGGCTTAGCTTGTTCCAGAATGCATACCAAGTATAGTTTACTAGATTCAGTGCAACGCTGACACAGTGTCTTGGCTATGTCAATTTCAATGTTCAACCGGCAAAGTGCCTCTCTTCCGGAAGAGCATCCAGGACGGGCTGCTTCAATTTCAGGAAGTAATACTGAAACTCTAGTTATAAACTGAAATAGCTTCATGCACATTAGATGATGTACCTGTCGTCATCATAACCAGCAGAGATATTGAGTTAATTTAGAAAAGCGAAATATAAGTTTAAGACTTACAGAAAACGGTACCGTGGTATTAGAAAAAACATTTGGAGAACTGCTTCATTGCATTTAGAAAACTAACAATGTTTCAACGAAAAAAACCCCAGCCAGCAGAATTTTCCATTGAGGCAAAAATCTTTTGTTATAATTTCCAGTTCCCTTTATAGAATTCTAACTAGGACCTCCTCCTTTTTTTTTTTTTTGACAACTGTGGTGTCAGGGGACCTTCTATTCCTACCAGCACAGTTACCGTGTACACCAAGACTTGGACAAATAGATTAGCTTTTTGCAGTCGGAAATTGAACCAGAGACCTTTTGGTTCTCAACCTATTTCGTAGAGTCCTCGGCCACACCCTCCGGTGCCATTCTAACTAGGACTATTGACATCTCCTAATACTGGGAAAAGCCTCTAACTTTAACTATGTAATTAACCAAGAAATGGGATTAATAACTACTTTTCTAAGAAAAAACCTACTTTTAGAGTAAGCTCTCTCATTCCACTAACAATATAGGAGCAAAATTTCTCACCCATGGGGATGCAAAAATGGAACTAATGCATATGGAAAAAAAAAGAAGAAAGGAGCTTAGAATTATATACCTTAATAGCACGATAAGACTGCCGCGTCTCACTTACTTCAGCGGAACCACTCCACATGATAATTTCTGGTAAAAATGAGCAGAAAACCAAGTGTCAAATTTAACATAATACTAATCTCTTTATGATCAGTTAACATATTAGTAATATATACTATCAACACCAAATAAATACAAAGTGAAAAAAAGTTAAGTGATTGTCAGCTACAAATCAAAACCAGAAGCCTTGAAATTACAATGAACTACAACTTTTTTGTGGTAATAACAAAATCCTTCAACTGTTCAAAGACAATCAGAACTGTTCATTTCTCAGAAACACAACCCAATCTCTATCCAATTACAAAGCTTTCCACAGATAGCAATTCCAAATATTGAAAACAATGAATCTATCAAAATGACCATCAAATTCAGAATTTTACCAAGAACTAAGCTGACAAAAAATTTCAATAATTCTCACTCCAGAAGAGAAAAATACAAAACCCCTTCTCTGCTTAAGATGAAAACAAACTTCAACACAGTTTGAGCAGTTTATTCAAAACTGAGCCAAATTCCACATTTCAGAACATGGGGTTAAAAGAAAGATATCTCTACTTAAAAAGATCCAATTTTTTTGCTCAAAGTTCAAATTTTATACAAGTCATTTCATCATTCACTTGGTGGGCAAGAACAGAAACCCCAGAATCAAGAAACACATGCGCAAGAAGAGAAACCCCACAAACAAGAAACACATTTACTTGCATTTTGCTATATAACACATTCAGCTCAGCCTTTAATAAGCCCTTCAAAGTACAAAATCAATTGAAAAGACTAACACAAAATGCCAAAACTACACAGAAAACAACCTATTGTGACATTGGTCCGTCAATGTGGTAAAGCAGTAACTTTATGGTCGTCGAAGACTTATATAAAGTTTGTTTTTTTTTTCATTTTCAGTTTTGTATCTAAATTATTGATATGTTTAGTAGAAAAACTTATCTACACTCAATGTTATATTAAACTAGGGAACATGTCCGCGCTTCGCGCGCGGATTAATTAATGTGATAGGAAATTTTTTCTTGTAGATGCATTATATAATTATATTATTTGAGCATATCATTTTGTTTTCATTTGAAATGATGATACATGATGAAACTTATGAACTTTAGTATCTATTTAATGAGAATAATACATTGTTAATGATTAAATTTTAGAATATATACTCTGTTAAAAAATTTATTTGTTTTGATTGCTAAAATATCTATAGATTTGCATCATATACGGCATATCATTATTTATTAGATTGATGGTTACAGAATATATTTTCTGATCATAATTTATATTGATTATTTGGGGGCGATCCTTATTTGTCTTATCTATTGTAGTACTTCTGTATAAGTTTCAGGGATTGAAAGAAGGTTAATGTTGAACGGTGATGTTTTTTACCTTGGGAACTAAAATAAATAAATTTTTAAAAACACAAAAATCCCCAAATTGCCAAAATCATTGAAATTACTTTTAACTCCTCTCATTTTGTCATTGAAATAAATGAGAGCAAGTACTGGAATTAGTGGCACACTTAATGCAGTAATCACATTAGCAAATAATGCAGATACTTTCATATCAAACTTAGTAAACCAATTGTGTATATCTGCCAAGCTAATGCATTCCACACTAATGTCATTACATATGACACTCTCCCAAGCTTATAATCATTCATCTCTCTTTTCATCCATCTCCATT
Source organism: Solanum chilense (assembly GCA_032847665.1). Taxonomy (NCBI): domain Eukaryota; kingdom Viridiplantae; phylum Streptophyta; class Magnoliopsida; order Solanales; family Solanaceae; genus Solanum; species Solanum chilense. The sequence continues at coordinate 7,257,991 of CM064965.1, forward strand.
CGGCGCTCGCGAATAGTCCAATCAGAATAGCACACGGGGGAAAAAACGACTGCCAAATCACTACGTTCATCACCTCTTTCAATGTGCGTTTTTTCATTATGATTCTGAAAATTCGCTCTGTTGCTGATAACAGCAACGCGTACCCTGCTGAACCAAAGAGAGTGCAGAAGAATCCGATTAAAACGTAGCCTTTACCTTTGGATGAACCGGTTGATGAGGAAGCATACATAGTGGTTTATATATTTTAAAGGAATGAATCTATCGAAAACAACTTTTTTTTTTTAACTAAAAAAAAGAGGCAAAGTATATGTATATTATTGTTTTTTCAGACTTTACTTATAAGATTACGATGGATCGATATACTATTATTATATATATATATATATATATATATATATATATATATATATATATATATATATATATATATATATATATATATATATATATATATATATATATACATATCCTGGCAACATTGGTACGTGTAGTATGCACCATGCACCATGCTCATTGTATTGTGTATCATATCTGGTTTACATTTTGTGATGTTTAAAGTATCTTTGCCTCAGGGGTTGGAAAGTTGTCTCTATTAGTGGGGACAAGCAACAACATGCTCGTACTAAGGCCCTGTCACTCTTGAAGGATGGAAGTTGTCCTCTACTGGTACACACTGTTTTCCTATTATCATATCATACTGCGTTTTCGCTCTTCATGATATGGCGTACTCAGAGGTATGGGTAGTTAATTATTTTATAATTATGCTGGTACTATGCCAATCTTTTGATACTTTGCAAATGATCAGATGATCCAAGCCTGGTAGAGTTGACATAATCCTGAGGACAATGAGCAGGCATGCCTGGGAATAGCAAGCCTATCACTCTCATGAATAAAAGAAGCCCGCCTTCCTGATACTTTTGTCCGTGTACACATGGTAGAATACAGCTTCTGATCAGCTCCCAAGCCGCGTTTAAACTCAAGCTTACCTCATTATCAACACCTGCTTCAGGAAGAGCAGCAATAGGAAGTTGAAGCTTGCCGCTTTGCATCTTATGCCTTTCATATTCTAAAAGAGCCTATAATGCAGAAAACATTGCATAAGAAAAGAAGGTATAGAAAGTTAAAGTAAGGATGAATAGGTATTCCAGATAATAGAACTATGAGAAGAAAAACAACCAAATATGCAGAGCATAAGGTGTTGTTAAATCATGCTTTAAAATCTGAATTTGGTTTAAATTGGCTAGACAGTAGAATGGTGATATGCTAGCTAGTGATTAAATTGCAAGGAAGCCAAAGAAGATTCAGCTGCCTTATCACCAACTATTCTCCACATAAATAGAAATAGGAATAATATACCACATTATTTCTCCATTTTGCCTCTATTACTTTGAGTAAGCATGCATCTTATCATTAGTTTAAAGTTGGATAATAGACTAAAGATAAGTGAGTCCAAACCGGAATGAAAAGGTTATTAACAGGTCAGAAATTATATAAGAATGAAATTAACATTACTAATTTCAAAAAAATTATATAAGAATGAAATTGGATTCTGGGTAACTCTTGATGCAGAGCAATATTTAAAATAATAGAGTCAATAGTAAAGGTTTCCGTTTAAAGAAGGCCCGAGAAGCAAAACAATATTGTGGAGGGAGGTAGCGGCATTTACAGACCATCAACAGGAAAAAAGAATATCATTACTGCCACTGTGTAATTTTACCAAGCTCTTCACAAACAATCCACATTGGAAAGATTATTTAAGGTGCCAAAAAATCATTTTACAAGCTACACTTAATGGACAAAATGGTAAAAATATACTAATAGCTACCAAAGGGTTCTTGGGTTTACTTCCTTCTCATAAAAAATGCGGAATGTCCAGGACACAGTTGTGCAAGTCCTGAAAGAGATCAAAGTCAAAAAATGGTTGTTGAAGCTATATTATTCACATAAAAAGAAAAGTGAAAACAAACCTGATCCTCTCTTGTGATTTTGTGATTCTCAGCACATATTTCAGCACAAACTCCCATACCACAATCATTGTAGACATCCGTCAAACCATCTTTAAGCATTCCATCAACAAGACTATCATGACCTAGACGAGATCCCTTCCTGCAACGGTGCCAGTATAGGCCATTAATGAATTGAAGAACAATGTTATTCAGAAGTAATAAAAAACAAGAAACAAAAGTGGGCAACACTAAGTCTACCACATGGATTAGAAATGAAAGAAAAAGAAAGTTAAAACAGCAACACAGGCTTGCTGTTTGAGTGTTCATTAAGCTCGTCGTCACGCTTAAGAACAGAACATGTGCATGCTAAGATCAAACAAAGGGAACATGGGCATTGTAGACATTACATTGAATCGTCCCCGAATAGGTACAACTGAATGATTGTTCTGTGATTTTACCTCATCCTTCTCATTTATGCTCTCATGGATTTCACCATCTTCACTCACATAACCATTGTTGCTGTTTGCCTTCTGGTAGTATTAAATTGGATAATTAAGAATATGTTAGTGGGCTGGATTTGAACTGTTTCAAATGGGCTGAATTTGAGTGGTTGTGGGCTGATCAATTAATTATAGCTATTTAGTGTGATCTTTTAAATGAGGGGTTACTTTTATTTTGGATAACAACACAGATTTTTATTTAATGAAAAAGATAAAATAATAAAGACACAGATTCTTATTTATTTAATTAAAAAGAAAAAAAAAGATTTTCAAATGGTGACCATTGGGGACTGCCACATCAGCGGTTTTGGATTCACATTTATATATATATATAGATTAATGTAAAATGCATTATTATATAATTGAATAAAATATAAATTTAAATACATGATATGTAAATATTGATTTGATATGAATACTCGATGATGCGAGTAAATTTTACCCATCTCTAACCTTTGAAATTACATTTATAAAGGTATGATATTATACTATCCTCTTTTTAGACTTCAGTATTATATCGAATAAAAAAGTTGATGATAAATTTATTCATAAAATTTTGTAACGTATAATACCTTTGAAGTATAAAATTTTAAATTATATTAATTATTTTTTAAAAGTCATGAAAACAAATTCAATATTCAGATATTTCTTTCATTCATTTTACTTGTCTTTGTTTGACTTTATAAATTTATTGTGAAAAAATAAATATAACCGTACTAATTAGATTTTCAAGAACGATTTAAAGAATAGTGTAGTAAAATATGAAAAATTAATTATTACTACGAAAAAAATGAAAATTTTATTTGAGAAATAAAAATAAGTTAAAGTAAATAAAGAATATGTATTTAAATAAGAAAAATATAATGAATATGACAGGATAAAAGTAGCAGACTCTCTTGAATGTTTGGTCAACAACACTGTTGCTAGTGATTTAACTGATCATATTTCCTTTTTGCATGGTTTAATATTGCATGATATTTTTTTTCTTATAAAGATATTTTATATTCAAAATGTTAAAATAAAGAATACTTATCCTTTCAAAATGATCTTTATTTGTTAATTTGTAAGTTGATTCTTTGATTGGAATTAAAATTTATTGTTTATTGCTACTTTAAATACATTTTTTTTATTGTGATTAAAATTTATTGTCTAATATTGTAAAAAAATTTCATTATATACCAATGAAGTCTCATTGTTATCTTAATATTTCTTTCATCATTTTTCGTTATGAAAAGAGTTTAAAAAATATTTTAATTTTAATCGAAATTATTATTACAATATCATATTTTATAGAAGATAGTGTATTTTAAAGGTATATATATGTCCACGTGAACATATTACTCATTTAAAATGACGCAATATTTATGATGTCCACATAGACACATATATATCTTTAAAATACAATATTTAATAGTAAAAGGGTAAAAGGTCCTTTCCGGACTTTGATATCGTAATAACAATTCTGATCAAAGTTAAAATATATATTAAAAGAGTGCTATGAATTTTAAAGAACCTTAAGCTATGACAAGTACTTATAAAAAAATTGACTAATCAATTTTGTCACGCTTAGAAACAACAGGCGTTTATCTTAACTATATTTAAGTCATTTTTTTCCTTGTAAATTTGGTGGTGTTTCAAATATATCATGTCAATTCAATCCTATATAAAAACAAATAATACTGTGTGAATTCAATTTTGTTTATTGGTTGGTTTAAAAATTGATGTAATATATATAAAAAAATTCATTCAATATTTAAATTCATTTTGAAGCTTCAGTTAATTTGAACTTGTTACTCATGAATCTCCTAAGACTCATTTACTAGGAAAGCAGTTTCTAACAATTTTTTGTTTTTTATACTGAAGCTTCAAATCCAAAATTATTTAATTAAAATTGAAGAGATAATATTGACTGAATTACGACTCATATTATTACAACTTATATTATTTTTTTAATTTTATTTTATGACAAAGAGAAATTCGTAATTGCTATTTTTTGGGTGAACACAGGTAAAATCTGCATTCCTATAGTCCCACATAGGAGAGGTAATATGCACTACGCAAGCCCGACGTAACGAGCTTAACTGAGAATGGCAAAACCCTTGTCAATAGCTCACAAACCACATAAGAGAGGTAATCCGCACTAGACAAATTCATTTCGACGAGCTCAAATCCAAAAGACAAATTCCTTACTTTTGATGGCAAGAAGTTTCAAACTTGAGATGAAAATCCCAAGTCTAAACCATTTGATCATTCCAAGGATAACAATGACTTTATATTTTAAAACGTCATTAGAATTTTGTATAATTTTAATGTAAATCCTATGTGTTATGAAGTTACTTAATATATATAAATAATTTATTAAAAATTCATGTATTCTAAGGTTTTAAATGAATCTTATTCTCATGAGGAAGATTCCAAACATGTAGTATCAATAGCTTGCAAATCACGTAGAATAGAAAATTCGTATTATGCGAATTCGTTGTGATGAACTCAACTCAAAAGGCCAATCCCTTGCCTATAACTTGCAAATCAGACAGGAGAGGTAACTCACACTAGACAAACCCAGTGCGATGAGCTCGACCCAAAAAATAAATGTCTTTCTTTCGCTAGCAAGGGATTTTGACTTGAGACCTCTAAAATGAAAGTCTCAAGTCCAAACCACTCAGTCATCCTGAAGGGTAAAAACTTTTTATTTTGAAACGTCTTTAAAATTTGGTAATTTTAATATAAATTCTATGTATTATATATATATATATATATATATATATATATATATATATATATATATATATTAAAATTCATAAATACAAAGAAAACCTAAGCATCAACATCTTAATGGTTATTCTCTCCTCTCTTTTTTTTTTACAAAGAAATAAGTCAATCAGCTAGTGCAAGTATAATATACTTCATCAGTTTTTTATGAAAAAATTAAATTAAATTAAATTGTGTGACATAAATAAAAGAGATGATAAATATAATATTTTTTAATTTTATAATTTTAAATATTTCACGTAAAAAATTATATAAAAGAAAATGATATATTTTATTGACTAAAAGAAATATATCAAACAAAAACGAAAAATATATAATAAATTGACCAATGTCTTTTTTTTTTTTCCTTTTTTCTGTTTACGTGTATGTTCCCTAGGTGAAGAAAAAAGGGTCTTTTAATTCTAATATTTGGCCTACTAAAGAATTGGCAAACAAAAGAAAATTTTGGTGATAATTGATGATGGTACATGATTTAAGCCTATTTTTTTTTATATATTGTATTATTTTAATAGCTCGTATATTTGTTTAGATTAATTTATTCGAAAGAGTTAATAGTTTCTTTTTAAATAACATTGATTTTAAATTAAGGTAAGGGTATTTCATTATAATTGTAGGGTGTTGGGCTATATTTTAATTATTTTTCGCATTTCTTAATCGATTTTGGGGTTAATGATTATCCTATCTAGATGTTAGAATATGTGTCTGCAAAGTCTGGTGCGTTGGATTGTGACATTTTTCTTCTTTTCTTTTAATGATAATACTATCATGTAGTAAGAGGTACAGTTAAGATTAGCAGTTTGGGGATCATAAATTTAGGATTTGAACCCACTCTAGCATGAAAATATTTTCATGATCCCTTTCTTACTAGTTGTTACTAACACTATGTCTGGATCATTGTTATCCATTGTATTATATTGTATTGTTATTATATCTAAAATATTTATTTTGATTGTTACTTAAAACGTATTGTACTGTATTATTAAATTTCGTTGTTACGTAACAATGTAAACCCCTATTTTATGGAACAACCAATTTGGTGTGTTTCCATTGTTACTTTATTTCTTTTTTCAATTATATCTTTGCATAATATTTCAAAATACTATTTTACCCTTTACCTTAGTTATTTAAATCTAGTCAAACTACTACCCTATAATAATTAAGCATATTTAAGTAAATTTATAAATTACAATACAGTACGATACAATCAAACTAAACAAATTAAAATGTTATTAAACAACAACAAACAATACAATATAGCCAAACATTGTATCTATTATACAATATAGTACAATAGAGTATGATACAATACAATACAATACATTATGAAACAATGGGTAACAATGATCCAAACAAAGTGTAAGCTATCAATCAATATTGTTAGGATTCACGAGTTAATATACGTATATATTTATTTAATTTTCTAATACAAATATAGAAAAATTATGAAAAATTATTGAGTTCGTCTGAACTCACGAACTCCCACCTAGCTCACTATGTAGCCTTATTTCCTCATAGTAGTATATAAGTTTATCCTTTAAATTGTCGACATGTGATATTATGTAACGATATAAATAATAAAATTTATTCGAACATTATATTTATCAAAATAATACAATACAATATAATATATATATATATATATATATATATATATATATATATATATATATATATATATATATATATATATATATATATATATATATATATATATATATATATATATATATACCTTAACTATCTACTCATTTTCTTTACTCATAAATTGGTGGTGATTAAAATATATCATGTCAATTCAATTCTTTACAAACACACACACACATCATGTCAATTCAACTTTGTTCATTGGTTGGTTTTGGAATCTCTCAAGGTCAAAGAAATTTGATGTACTATATATTTTTTATTTAAATATTAGATGTTTATTTTTAAATTTTAATTTATTTTAATTTGTATTCGTGAGTCCCAAGACTCATTTCCTAGAAAATTACTTTCTATAATTTTACCTTTCATATATCAAATTTCAAACTTAAAATATTTAGTTAAGAATGAAGAAAACATATTCACTCTAGTACTATAATGATGTGATGTGTTTTTTGTTCAAAAATATTGATGTAATGTGATGTTGATGAAGAACACGATGAGACTAATTATTGTGACGGCCAAAAATAACAAATCTTTTTTTTTTTAAAAAAAAATTACAAATATATTTCTTCTATCCTTCTTCTAAATAGTATTTATTTTGGGAGATGTTACTCGTGGGAAAGAATAATAGTACACAAGTGGAAGTATATAACTAATTAAAAACAATAATATAATCTTACAAAAATTTAATCACACCTTGTAATTATATCTCTTATTTTTCCTTCTCTTATCCTCAAATTTTTAATGAAAAAAAACACAAAATCAATAAAATAAAATAGAATATTTTTGTAAGGTTATTGTTTTCTTTTCATCATACTTTTTAACTACTCCTAGGAGAAACGTTCAAACTTATTAAATTTATAGTAATATATACTAAATATAAATTTATAACTTTAGAAATATATTAAGTTCAATGCAAAGAACCTTAAAGATTGGACCCGTAAAATATAAATTCGAAATTTGCTTCTTACTCAAATTCTAAATTTATATTAAAATTGTCATTTAGTATGTAAAGTAATTATTTCATAATCTAATAAGCAAACAAAAAAAAAAGTTGTGATTCAGAAAACCTAACAACAAATGCACAACAGAATATCTAGTATAATTTTACGAGTGCGATTTAAAGAGAACGATACATACATAAATTTACCTTCCCACCATTACCATTACCTTAGAAGGTAAATAAGTTATTTTTAATATACCTCTACTTTTAAATAAAATAAAATAATAAAACGAAAAAAAATAATGATAAAAAACTATAACATGACAAATCATTTTTTCCATAAAAGAAATAATAACTAGAATAAAATAAGACTATAATCTAAGTATAAGAAGCAATAAATAATAACAAATGGCAATACAATATAAGAGCAATACTTTAACTATCAAAATGAAATAATTATAAGCGAAACAACATACAACTTATTACCAAATTTTTACCTTATCCTTTATAACATTTTATTAAGATAAATTTTTTATATATATTTAAAATTTTGAATTTGCCTCGGTCACTTTCTTCCCCGTCTCAGAGCATCAATAGTAGAATAAAGAAGATAAAGCATATTATAATTTTTAGAGATGGATTCAATATTTAAACTTTATAAATTTATATTTGAGATTCTAATTTCTATCACAAAACTCATTTGATTTATTATATGTAATCAGAATTTATTAATTGTACTTATTTAGTTTAGATTTTTTTAAAACATACATACATATTACAAAATATTATAATTATGTGTTGATTTCAGTATTTTGTATATGGACAATCTATATGCTATTTGTACGAAGACTTCATAGTTTGAAATTTAACGTCATTAAAATTTGGTAATTTAATTTAAATTATGTATATATTGTTATCATATACAAAAATAATTTATAAAAAATTGATTTTAAAAAAAAATCATAAATTTAAAGTTTCTGCGTTAAATGATTCTTATTTTCATGAGAAAGATTCCAAACCTCAAGTATCAACATCTTATGATCATTTCTCTCCCCCTTCTTTTTTTTTTTTTTTGACAAAGAAATAAGTAAATCAATTATCGCAAGTATAATATACTTATTCGTTTTAATTTATCTGAAATATTTTAATTTAATATGAAACTTTTAAAATAATAAAGAAAACTTTTTAATTCTGCAATTATAAATAAAAAGTATATTTTTTTTTTTAAATATTCTTTAGTTTAATAATTTTAAATATGTTACGTGACGAAAACAGGCTAACGCAAGATTCTAGACTGATAGTTGATTTCTCTGATTTATAATCTTGTACTCTTGTCTTTTTATTAGATGAGAATAAAAAAGGAACCCTACAAATCAAAGATATCAAGAAAATAGATAATTACGCAACTGCAAAATGTCAATTACTAGACTTCCTAACTTCTAAAGTGGGTTTGGTAAAATTACAATTTAATGTCTTTAATTAAGACTATCTAGTTTTACAAATAGGGCAACTTTCATATATAACAACTAAAAAATTCATATTTATATGTTGTAGCAAAGTTTGAATAATTGTGCTCCATAGCAAATATAGAAATTGTATAATTCGTTATACATATACAGTTGAAGCAAATTGTATAAAACGAAGTGTATAAAACAAGAAACAGAAAGACACTTGAGCAGAGAACTGTAAAAAAACGAAGTGTATAAAACGAATTGTATTTTTATAAGTGTATAGAACGATTATATACAATTTGAATTTGTATAAAATGAGAAAGGAGAAAGACAAAAGAGATTTGACAATGAATATATAATTGAATCGAATTGTATAAAACGAGAAAGAAAGAAATTAGATACAATATGAAAATTGTATAAAATGAGAAAGAGAGAAAGACAAAAGAAACTGGGCAGGGGAGCATTTTTATTTTATAATTGTAAGTGTATAGGACGAAAATATATGTACTTTCATGTGTATATATAATTTTCTCACGCTTTATACAAACAGAAACGCAATTTATACATTTCGCTTATGTTTGTATAAGTGAGAAAGACAAGGGTGGCGTGGCGAGCGAGATTTGAGAGAATGGCGAGCGACATCTGGAAGAGGGGAACAAAAATATATGTATTTATACAATTTTCTCTGCTTTATACAATTATAAACAATTTTTATATACTTGTGTTTGTACAAAAAGTGAGGAAGCGAGCGAGAGATTGGAGGAGAGTGGTGAGCGAGATATTTGGGAAAGAGGTGCCTGACAATTTTTGCAAACATTTGCTATGGAGCACAATTAAATCAAACCTTATCTACTCTATTTATTTTAGGTTATTAATTTGCTATTATATATGATTTTCCCTTACAAATATGTGCTACATGTAATGCATAATTTATCCATATATACATATAATATTATACATAATATATATATATATATATAAAGATATGTATAGATAATTTATACACTTCGATCATATTCATATACTAAATGATCGAATGATATATTTATGTAGTTCCCTTATTTATATGAAAAGTAATTAAAACAATAAAAAAAATAAGCGAAAAGACTTTACATAAGACCACAGAGTGTGAGAGAGAGCCTTCGCAGGTCATGGATGAACATTAGACGAAGACAAAAGTTAATACTTCTTGGGCTATTACATTAACTTATAAGAATAATATAAATTTGCGTTGCTATCTAATTTTAAATTCCATTTAAAAAATTATATAACAATATTTTTTATTTAAAATTTAGTGTTTAATTTCTGAAAAAAATTATGTATTAAGATTTAAAAGGCTAAGCGTGGTGCTTTTAAGAGAATGAATAGAGAAAGAACGATTCGATTAAATGAAATTTTGATATAATTTAAGAAGAGCATATACAAATAACAACCTTGGAGTTATCAACTCAGATTGTTAAATTATCATTCTAAACTGACTAAATTTGTTATAATATACTTAAAAATAATAACATTATCTTATGCTAGTAATGTAACTACTTGTAAAAGAATAAAAACACACGTCATAAAAAAAATGAAATTCAAATAAAAAATGTTTAACAAAAATTTTATTTTAGAAGTTCCAGGATTCAGTTGAAATAACCTTTATCTTAAAAAAAAAAAAAGAACTTTAATTTATATCAGATTAAAATAAAAAGATTCCATTAACAGGTGACTCGACATACGTGGCAGAATCAGAGAACAACATGTACACGCACCATCCAAAATATCGCCACGTGTCTAATTTACTACTTTTGAAAACCAACCGCCTCTTCTAATTTTTTTTTAAATTTTTTTAAAATAACCGCCCTTTTTATATCTAGCTTATTTCACTCCATTTTTTCATTACACAGTTTAGAAAAATTTCCCAAAAATTACTTTTAATACTTAAAACTATTTTTTTTTTTGAAAATTACAAAGTATAGCTATTTTTTTTTTTGAGGATTCAGTTGTAGAAATGGAGAAGAAGAGATTGTTGTTTATACTATGGGTAGCGGCGATGATGATGATTATGTGTTCGTGTTGGATGGAGGAGGAAGAAGAGGCTGCGAAGAATGCGAAGCAGAGAACGAATTTGGCTACCGGAGATGTGAAAATCGAAGGCGAAAAGGCTATGAATAGCGCTAAAGAGAAAGCAAATTCTTTGGGTGATTGGGCCTCTAACAAATTCTCCCAGTAATGCAACCTCCTGCCGTTTTATTATACACAAACATCATTCTTAACGAACAATTATGATTTTTAATTTTGAATGTTAAGTAAACAAACACAAGTGTTGACATACTAGCTCACTCAATTGTCATGTCCATTTGTTGAATTAAATTTTATACAAGTTTAAGTGTGATTGTGCGTGATTGTGCGCACACACAATTGGCCTCAAGTTAAAGGATCATGAAATATGCATTATGACTTTATTATATATGAACATGTATAGAACGCATAATGTATTTACTCTTTATATTTAGGTATGAAGATGATGTGAAAGATGCAGCATCAGATGCTAGAGACGCTATAAGTTCTACTGCGTATGGTAATTTTCCCTTTTTTCAATGACGATGCACCACGAAAATGCGCTGAAACATTTTGAAGGAGTAACTAATGATCCGTTTTGCTAACAGGAACCCAAAGAGAGGCGGCTCAGAAGGTTAGTGGAATGGTAAACATGGCATCTGACGCGAAGAATGTTGGTTGCGAGAAGGCAAATCAAGCAATGAATGCAGCTGCTGAAATGGCTCATCGTGCCACCGAGAGAGCATCCAATGTATATGACTCTGCATCGGAGAAAGCAGGTATGGCAGTAAAATTTCTTACTTAGCCCTGCTGTTCTTTGTAGTTGTATCTAATATTTTGCTGTGGACTTCCTGTTTGGCAGGTGATATCAATAATAAAGCGAAAGAGAAAGTTCATTATGCTTATGACTCTGCCTCTGATGACATGGCAGCCAATGCTAAAGAAGGAACCAAACATAAAGCTTCCGAGGCCTATGATTCCGCTGCTGAGAAAGTGGATGATGGAATGAACACAGCTTCTCAAATGCAAGATAAAGCTAGCCATGCCTATGATTTTGCCACTGACAAAGCAGGTCAAGGCATGGACAAGGCTTCAGACATGGTAGGTGAGGCGAAGGATCGCGCAAATAGATACACATCTGATAAGATGAATCAAGCGAAAGACATGGCTTCTAGTAGTGCAGCTAATGTAAAAGATAAAGCATCTGAGGCCAAGGATCACGCCAAAGAAGCTTATAGATACGCATCTGATAAGTTGAATCATGCCAAAGACATGGCATCTAATAGTGCTGTTAATGCAAAAGAAACGGTGGAAGGTAAAGCGTCGGATGCATACGACCAAACCATAAAAATGACTACGGATAGAAGTACCATTGATGCAAGAGAATCGACGAGGGTGAAAGATAACTATGGAGACGCGCAATCGAAGGTCTACGAAACATATAAATCTGCGAAGGATACTATGAATGAGAATGCCAAGGAAAAGTATGAAGATGCGAAAGAGAAGACCTCAGATGCTGCTGGCGACCTTGGACAAAAGACGAGAAGTGGAAGTACAGAACTATGAGGAATGACTAGTCGCTTTTTACATCTTTCTGTTTTTATTTTTCATCGACTCCATTTCTCTATGTTCTTTGTTTAGCTTGAAAGCACAAGAGTTGATGTACATTATACCTTTACCTTGATTTCTTCCCCTGCTGCTGTTTTTTTTTTTTTGTAACTTTATCAATGTACATTATACTTTTGTCTTCAAGAGGTTTAGAACTCCTCACAGAAGCAGCAAATTGATGTACTCTCAACAGGATACGCTTGCGGAAGGTGAATATATAGAGAGTGCGGAAGGTGAATATATAGAGAGTGATGAAATCACAATTACTATATTTAAATGTAGCTAATTGAATATATAGAGAGTGATGGAATGACAACTACTATATTTAAATATAGCTAATAAATAGTAAATGAGACAATAATAAAAAGAAAGGGAAAATTGTATAAAATAGCAAACTAATAACCTAAATTAAATGAAATAGCTAGGGTTTGATTTAATTGTGCTCCATAGCAAACGTTGGCAAAAATTTGCCAGGCGTCTCTCTCCCAGAAGTCTCGCTCGCCACTCTTCCATTCTCGCATCTCTCGCTTTATACACAGAAGTGTATAATTTCTGTTTCTGTTTTGTATAAAGCGAGAGAAAATTGTATATACAAATGCAAAAATGTATATCTTCGTGTTATACACTTAATTATATAATTTACAAACATTTTACTTTAAATATTACAGAGAAAAAGGCCAAAGAATTATACAATTGTGAATTATACAATTGCAGTGAAATACAATTTTTTCTAGCTTTATACAACATAAGTGTATATATTGTGTTTCTGTTTTTGTATAAAGCTAGAAAAACATATATCTTCTTGCTATACACTTATAATTATGCAATATACATATATTTTAATTCGATTCAACTGTATGCAAAGCTAATTATACAATTGCATCGAATTATACAATTTAGGCCAGCGAATTATACAATTTAGGCCAGCGAATTATACACTTTTATATGTATAGCGAATTATACAGTTTTTATGTTTGCTATGGAACGCAATTATGCAAAGTTTGCTATATTATACAAATATGATTTTTTTGTTTGCTATATGTGAAAGTTGCCCTAAAAAGAATGCCAGGAATTAACGAGGTTTGATAAATTTTTATTTTCTTTTCCCTAATCTTCGGATACAACTAATTAATATTTATTTTACTTTAAAAAAGTACAAGTGAAATACTACAAGAGAAATTTTACTCTAAAAAAGTACAAGTGAAATACTACAAGAGAGAAAGAAGAATAAATGTCTTAGGAGAGAAGAAGCCAAGTTAGAGGTGTATTATTACAAATGAATTAGGAGCTACCTGTTTAGAGGAGCGAAATTCTTTCTATTGATGTCATTAATGACATCATAATATGTTAAAATTCAAGATTTACCTTGTGAAATTAATTTATGGTTCACTTGAATTTCACCTACAAAAGGTGTTATTTTATTTTTTCTACCAACAAAAAATTATTCTCCCAATTATTATATCTTCTCATTATTTCATTTTTGAATCTTGTCAAATTTAACACGAACTCCAGGTGGAACGGTCAGTTCAACCTCATGGCTACAACCAAGCTTGAGGTATAAAAGACGACCTTGAGATTTTGCTTTCGCCTTAGTAACCAAACCCCAACAATTTTGGGAAAGCGAAAAAATTTAGACTCAAGTTATCGATCAACTGATTTTATCCTTACTTCGATATTATTCACAAAATCGTAAAAATCAATTTTAAAGAGATAAAATACAGAAGTGAAGCAGGCAAAGCAAGTACTAGAGAAATAACAGATAGCACATACAGAAATAGAACAGTAACAACAGAAAGATACAATGACCAAAGCAAAGAAAACTTAACATGTAGTAACAAAAATAGGAGGACAATGAGATTAGTTTTAGTACTTAACCTTCTATCAAATAGTAATCTAATACAATAATGGCAATAATGCAAAGTCATTTTTTACACGTTGTTAATTATTATTTAATCATGTTATTAATTAAATCATTTCTTTAAAAGAAAAAAAGGTTCAAATATCCCATTAAGCTTATTGAATAATGACTCATTTAGATTAACTATTATAAGTCTGGCTCGTTTATGCGATTTTAATTTAACATATAATGACATGCATGAACTTTTTTTCAAATGAAAGTGACAAATAAACTAAATTTTTAGCGGATAACATAAATAATTTTTTTCTCAAAATTCAGCTACATATTTAAGCCCTTTTGCTTTTTCTTAAACTTTATTTCAAATCAAAATAGAAAAAATATTTCAAACCAACGTCTATTTGGTACAGGTTGTGTGGAATATGTTTTATGAATATAAATTTCGAGAATAAAGTTTAGAAAACTAAGAAAAAAATTATTTAATAAATTTTGTCCCTATCAAAATTTAAACATTATCTTCAAAATTTGCATAAAGCAAGTGACCCATTATCACACCTCACCAAACCTAATAGGTCACATATCAATTCATGAAGAGTTTGATTACCAAATTGACATTAATTGTTTGTTATACTTATCTCTTAATCAGACTAAAAAAGGGGTACTATGTGGGCATCTTATACTATATTATCCACTATTTATCTAATATAATTTAATGGATTATGGTTATAACAAATTGGTGATTAACATAAATACTAACTAAAGTCATCTTTTAAAAAAAGAAAATGACAAGACTGATCCCTCATCTTTTTGGAAAAGTAGATTTAGAATAATCTTTTAAATAGTATTTGATAGCTAGTCATAAATATTGACTAATGTCATTTGACGTATCCAACTTGATAAATACTATAAATTCTTTATTGATAAATATTACGGGTACAATTCTTATCCTTCCTTGATTATTCTCTCATTAAATTTATTTATGATTCGAGGATCGTTAGTAATGTATTTTTTGAATTTGACGATTTGAATTCGACTATCGTTAGTAGCGTATTTCTCGAACGATAATGATATGAATTTTGATTTTCATAATTTGAAGGTTGTTAGAGACTTATTTCTCAAATTAAAATAATTTGGACTTGATCTTCAAGATTCGACCACCATTAATAGCATATTTTTCAAATTAAAATAATTTAAATTTAATCCTTTTATAAATAATTCATGAATCTGTGAAATATTTGACAGATTAATTTCTTTATAAATATTTCATAAATTTATGGTGAAATTTTCAAAATATAATCACAAAAATTTCTAATATCTATGATATAATTTTGAATAATATTCTCATTAGCTACTTTCACGTTGAAATGTTCATTTCTTCGTGAAGCATTTTTGTCTTTATATATACAAAGTACTGTACTTGCTATTTGGCAGCGTGTTACGTATAGTGCTCACTACCAGACAATTCTTTTATAACTATAAAAATCACCACTTGTTTTAACGATACACAGACTCCGTATCCGTGAACTTTGTGCGCAATTGGATCCAATTCAGATCCTTTTATTTATTTTATTTTATTATTAAAAGGTCGAAAAAGAAAAAATGAAAGACGAAACTATAAGATCGGAGAATATAATCCTCACTAATAATATGATATTTTTTTAGTTTCAATTTTATTAGCTTTTAATGTTCCAATTTTATCACATAAATTCAACAGAATGATTCAATAACTAATGCACATTTAAATTTAATCGATATTTTAATAAAAGGTGATAAAAAACAAAAAAAAAGGAAAAAAGAATCTCGGACCCTGGTGTATATATATATTATATATAATATATAGTAGTAGAAAGGAGGAGTGTATTTAGAGAAAAATTAGGCGAAATGACTTTGGGACTGATCAATGCAAATCCAGTGGTTCACGCTAAGAAGGAAAGAATCGCTCGTGTAGATGATCTTCATCACGCCGATGACGCTGTTGATCCTCTCGAAATTTATGATATCCTTTTTTTTTCTTTTTCATTTAATTTTTTTTTGAATGCTTCAGCTTAATCGGAGTTTATAGCTGTAATTTCGACTCCGGTAGTAAATTTCTTACTTATTTGAAGAAACTTAGCTATTTGTTTCAGTTTTAGTATGTTGATTTGCTGATATTTGGAGTTACTGTTCTTTCTAGATTGTTAAAAAAATTTAATTTTTTTTTTGCGATTTCTCTGTGTTTTGAATGCTCAGCTAAATCGCAGTTCATTGCTGAAAATTTGTACTGGAGAAAAAGGAGTTACTTAGCTATTTCAAGTTTTAATTTGTTTTTTTTATTTATTTATATAATAAAATTTGGAATTGCGATTTTTTTGTAGTTCAAATGTTTGTGAATTTATTGTCATCCTCTTTGCTATTCATCTCTGTTTTTTTTTTTTTTGAATGCTTCAGCTAAATTAGAGTTCTAGCTGCAATTTCAATATAATGTTGTTTTAGCTGAAGATTTCTACTGGAAAAATTGAGTTAAGAACAGGAAGAAACTTAGCTATGACATTTGGTTTGTTCGTATTTTTTTTAATTTTTTTTTTATGTACTGAAATCTGGAATTGCGATTTTTGTAGTTCTAAGTGTTTGTGAATTTACTATGATCATTTTTTTTGGCAATATCTCTGTTGTTTTGATTGAGTGAAATTTAGAGTTTGATTTTCTGTAATTTGATTGTTTGTTGAATTTACTGAGTTTGAAGTTGATGTGATCCTTGATTTAAAAGTGGATACATTTTGTGAGGGATATAAGAGATCCGGAGCATCCGTATTCTTTAGAGCAGCTGAGTGTACTCTCCGAGGAGTCCATAACTGTTGACGAGAAGCTTGGGCGCATTCTGTATGATCATTGTGACCTTCCATTCTTATATTAGCTTGTTTATTATATATCCAAATAAAATATTGCTTGTTTATTCCTTTCGTTTCCAAACAAGGAATTTTAGCCATATCTTGTTCGAAGAACTGATTGGTGAGTCGTGTAAACTTATAGTTAGTTATATAAGTCATCTTCACTCTAGTCACGACAGAGACTACAACAGACCCATTGATCATCTTCAATCTAGGCAATGTTGAAAATCCAGTTTATTTGTATTGGAGTTAATTTTTTGTGCTCACTGCTTAGAATTCATTTAGTTGTTCTTTTTTTTTTCTTTCTGAATGCTTTGTATTGCTTACCTTATTACTTGTCATGTTATCTCCGTTGCTGTATTTTCTTTCTCATAACTACTTTGATCTGCTATACTTGAGCCAAGGGTCTTCCGAAAACAAACTCTCTTGCCTTTGCGAGGCAGGGGTTACCTCCCCAGAACCCACTAGTGGGATTACAATGGTAATGTTGTATTGTTTAGAATTCATGAACAGTTTTGCCATAAAATGAGTTGGACTTCCAACTTTGTTGAGGTAACTATTTTTTTTTTGAGTTTAACAACCCTTATTTCACTCTACTAGCAATGTGATGTCATATACTCCAAGTTATGCTCTGATTTACGCTTTGTGGAATTTGAAACTGATGAATAAATTCAATACAATTTTACCAGAATATACATCTTATGTCCAAAGATTTCGTGTTTACTAAGGTGAAAACAGTTACCTGGTTCATTATCTTGAGTTGACAATATCATAGATTCCTGTGCAATTTCCTAAGTTCTGGTAACAAATATGTTTCTATGATTAGCGATATAGGGAAGAAGAACCCCAAAAATACAAGATTAGAGCAAAATAGCTTCTAACTTTGTAAACTAGACTTGTGACTAAAACGCTGTTTTCCCCCTTCTTTTTACAGCAAAATGAAATTATCTACTATGATTCTTTGCTGTCTTTCACCTGTGAAAGCGTCGATTGGGTGCTATATAAGATATTGTGTTGAGCCCTAATATCTCCATTTTGTTTGGCACTGTTTTCTTATGAGTCCATCCCTAGAAGATTCATACATTTCTAAATTAGAAAACAAATACATGTCAAATGTACCAAAATGCCCTTTAATGATGTGTCTTAGTATGACACGTGGAAGATAAAAGTTAAAGTGTTGCCAAATAAAGAAAGGGACTCCTTTTTGAAACAAACTTAAGGGGAAATAGGGACATTTAGAAATGGAAGGAGTAATTTTAACGAAAAGCTTTTATAGCCACATAAATGTAATGACATTTAAAAACAGCAAGTTTTAGAGTCTGCATATGTTCTTACACTTCGTGCGTAGTCGAATTATTCCAAACAAACTGGAAGTCTGGAACAAAGGGAGTAATGAACAAGTTACTCATAATTCCTTCACTCATGTTTCTTTTGCTTATTTATCTATGTTTTCTTAAAATTGTTTGTAGGATAACTTTCACCCCAACCATCCAGCACTGTACCATGGCAACTGTCATTGGCCTCTGTTTGAGAGAGAAGTTGAAGAATTGCTTCCCTCTACATTTTAAGGTGGTGTTCCTTATCTCTGACTTGGATCGATATAAAGTCGTGTTAGATTTTGGCTGTTCATAGTAGTCTATTGACTTAATTAATCTGAGAAAAGAATATCTAGTTTTAAACTTTTCCGAAACATCTCCCATATACTTAGCAGAGGACTCCTTGTTTTAACGAGTAAAGAAGTGTTTGTATTCAAATGAGCAAGGTAAAATGGTGTATTATTAACTCGGAAAGAGCACATGGGTGTACTTTTACTTTCGAGGAGCATCCTGCAATAACTACTTGCAAGAATAACAAAGAAGGTGTAGTTTAAAAATATCTTTTATTCTGATCTACGTATCTCAAAGTCTCGCTTCCATGATTACAACAAAAACATAGCTAGTGTGGTCCTACAAAGTGGGAGTCTGGGGAGGTAGATTACGCAAACCTTACTCCTACCTTAGAGGTAGAGAGAGTCTATTTTCGATGTTGTAACTTTCCTTGTAAAATCGAATGACACATTAAGAGAATTAAGATTGTGCTATCAAAAAATTGACTTCTATGACAAGGTGCACTGCTAAAGTGTGATGCACAACTTTTATATATTCGATTCTCTCCTAAGTCCTTATTTTTGTTGTGTGACAGGTGGATATAAAAGTGTCTCCTGGATCTCATGCGGACGAAGAGTCAGGTAGATTTAATTTTAGAGTGCCTATAATTTTATTTGTATAGGAAATGAAACTTTCAATTGCGGCATACATACTACATACAAGTCTTATGAGTTATGATCTTATAATGGACGTTGAGAAATATGTGTAAACTTCTCCTCTGAGTTGAAAACACAGACTAGTGACAAGTTAACCTGCAAAAATGCATCTAGTATTAGTTCTATTCTGGAGTAAATTTCGCCAGTGGTCATTCAGATTTGTGTTTAACACACAAAAAATCATTATTCTATCTTTTTGTTACATAAGAGTCATTCAACTTCTTAATTTAGACCCTTCAATGTTAAAGCATGTTCTATTACCATTCACTTGCAGTTAATAAGCAGTTGAACGATAAAGAACGGGTTGCTGCTGCGATGGAGAACCCAAATCTTCGCCAGCTTGTAGATGAGTGTCTCTATTCAAGTGAGCTTTAAACGAACTATGCCTTTTATTTCCTAACAAATTGTATAGTAGATCAACTTTTCTTTAACAAATGCTATCTGGACATGGATTTTGTTTTACGAGATTTTATCACTCTTAATGCTAGGATCGGAGTAATATAATGACCAATATGTTTGATAGTATTGATTAACATGAAGTTATTTATTCATCATTCATAGTACATGTCATGACATTAACATGAGTTCGACATATGGGGCATGTCTTGTTCTCATCAAACCAGGGAATAATACAAGTAGAATGAAACCTATGACCACAAGTATTAAGTATCGTCATTCAAGTTCTCTTAAGCAGATACAACAATCACTGTTTACACCTACAATTCTTGGTTGTGACCTTGTTCCTACTTCATCATCAAAAATATCAATCACTACTTCGACAGCTGATTTTTCCACTGGACATGGGGCTGCCTGAACTCCTACAACACGAGCTGGTGCAATTCGTGTCTGGTAGTGATTTTTTACGAATACATATCGTTAACATTATGATCACACATAATAACAAGGCTAAGAAAATCATAACAACATAAGGATTAATTGACATCATTTTAATAGTATTTTCGTTGCGGATTAAAAATTTATATGAAAAACTCTTAAAGCAAGAGTTTTGAATGTTGAAAGAACTAAGGAGGGAAGGGAAGGGTTTATAATTAAAGTCTTGATTTAGAAATCTATAGGGATTAGGATTAGGATTAACCAATTGTTTAAAGAGCATATGTCCTAAGTCTTTTTAGATTGGGTATTAAAAAACAAACTAGGAAACTTTTTAGGAATAGGAGTTACGACATATTAAGGAAAAAACATATACAATGAAAAAATTACCTATATACTCATCTTCTTTTTTTTCCATAATTTTCATTATTCTCCACCATTTTTAAAATTTTCCAAATCCCTTATTTTCCATATTCCCTACCATTATGGGATTTATGTTACATTCTAAATTCTAAATGAATGATCTAGAATCCCTACTACTTAATTTCCTATAGTTTACAAAAAAAAAAAAATAATTTCAAATATTTCACCTTGAATATATTAACCATTTCTTTCTTTTCCGATCGCCTGGAAGGGACAAAAGAAAGATCTTGTTGTTTCTTCAACAGTTTCCCTTCAGCGTTATTACGTTGGTTGTTATTCTAAGAATGACACTATGTCTTTTCCAGTTTCATTGACCCGATGTGGAATTCCTAAGATCATACCTGCGGTATTACGAAAACACGTGGCTTAATCCCGGATCACTCCTTAAGGAATAAGACACATTAATATAGCGCACATCAGAGAAGAGAGTACCCCTTTATTATATAAATCTTGATGATTATCATAGCGTCCTTTAAATCACCTTCATCCCCAGTGTATTTATTTTTTGAGCATTTCTTTTGGGTAAACTAAAAATTGATAGGTTAATAACCGTATATTAAAAACCGATAAATAATATTTTTTTTTTATTGTTTTAACGTATTTAAAAATTGAAAAGCGATAAACTGATCAATAATGTATAGAAACCAAATCAATCGGTGCACACCCCTTGTCTAGCGATTTTCTATATTAATATCAAAAATAAAAAACCTCAACGAGGATAAGTACAAACAATGAAAGTTAGGCCTTATTCTACCAATTCTAATAGTAAATTATTAGACTTCTAAGAAACACTAATTAACAAGCATAAGAAAAAAAAAAGAACCGAAAAAAAAATATCTTATGATCATTACAAAATTAATAATACTCTATAATGATATTTTAAAGTAAAAATACCTAAACACAATTAAAATGACGAGATCGATACATTTTGAGTTGATGAGATTTCAACAATAAATGTGCATACGACTCCCTTCTCATAATCTAATTATACATATGTCTAAATACCAAGAATTATAAGTTCCAAATTTTCAAATACGTAAAAGATTTAAATTATACTATCTACATTCGAAATGAAATTTCGTATTTTGTATCTTGAGATTTAACATGACTAATTTCAAACCTAAACTACATCACATTTAACCCAACATTTTATAATTAAATTTTATAGAGTCCGAAACTCAAAGGGTAGAAATTTTTTACAAAAATTCCAAAACGGTATATAAAATTTTATATTAACCAAAACGGTAAAATCGCTGCTCCAGCAGCGATTTAGCAAAAAAATTTTTTTTTTAATAAAAAAATGAAATCGCTGCCCGAGCAGCGATTTCAAAAGAAAAATTTTTTTTTTTAAATAAATCGCTGCCGGGGCAGCGATTTATAAAAAAAAAAAAATTTTTTTTTTAAAATCGCTGCCCGAGCAGCGATTTATTAAAAAAAAAATAAAAAAATTACATAAATCGCTGCTACGGACAGCGATTTATTTTTTTAAAATTTTTTTTTTTTATTAAAACGCTGCTAGGGCCACGATTTATTTAAAGAAAAAAAATTTCCTTATTAAATCGCTGCACGAAGCTTTTTTTAAAAAAAAATATTAAAATTTTTTAATACAGCGATTTTATATTAAAAAAATTATAATATTTTTTAAAATTTAAATATATAACTTATAAGAAAAATTTTATTAAATCGCAAAAATGTTAATACCGTTTTGATTAATATAAAATTAAAAAAAAATTATTAAATCGCAAAAATGTTAATACAGCGATTTTATATATATAAAAAAATTATAATAATTTTTCTTATAAGTTATATATTTAAATTTTAAAAAATATTATAATTTTTTTATATATATAAAATCGCTGTATTAACATTTTTGCGATTTAATAATTTTTTTTTTAATTTTATATTAATCAAAACGGTATTAACATTTTTGCGATTTAATAAATTTTTCTTATAAGTTATATATTTAAATTTTAAAAAATATTATAGAAAAAATATTAATTTTTTTATGTATATAAAATCGCTGTATTAACATTTTTGCGATTTAAATTTTTTTTTTTAATTTTATATTAATCAAAACGGTATTAATATTTTTGCGATTTAATAAAATTTTTCTTATAAGTTATATATTTAAATTTTAAAAAATATTATAATTTTTTTTAATATAAAATCGCTGTATTAAAAAATTTTAATATTTTTTTTTAAAAAAAGCTTAGTGCAGCGATTTAATAAGGAAATTTTTTTTCTTTAAATAAATCGTGGCCCTAGCAGCGTTTTAATAAAAAAAAATTTTTTTTAAAAAAATAAATCGCTGCCCGTAGCAGCGATTTATTTAATTTTTTTTTTTATAAATCGCTGCCCCGGCAGCGATTTATTTTAAATTTTTTTTTTTTTGAAATCGCTGCTCGGGCAGCGATTTCATTTTTTTATTAAAAAAAAAATTTTTTTGCTAAATCGCTGCCGGAGCAGCGATTTTACCGTTTTGGTTAATATAAAATTTTATATACCGTTTTGGAATTTTTGTAAAAAATTTCTACCCTTTGAGTTTCGGATATAAATTTTATAGATATTCAAATGTTTACAATATTATTATAGATTGTAATTTTTTTCATATTAATTTTGATGAAAAAATATATTTTGAAATGGTCAAATTCTTAGTCTAAATGGAATGTTTTCTTAGTTTGAAAGTGAAAAAAATAATCATATAAAGGTAATTGTATTTTTCAAAAAATGCTACGCATATAATTTTAGAGCATTTCGACATTGAGGAGTCAAAAGACAAGACTACTTCAAAGTTACCATTAATTTACAAAAATGTCTACACTCTATTTTGCGAATTAGTTAAACTCAACACTGAATTAATTAATTATCAGGCATTAGAATACTACTAATTAAGTACTAATGACCCTTACTTAACCCATTTTTAAATAACATTGAGAGGGCACATTTTACCATATTGACAAACTTAGAACACATAAATAAAAAAAAACAATAGTACCACTACCAAGTTAGGTTGACTTGGTTATAAAAAATAATCTCATATAACTAATACAATATTTGATTAGTTGTATAAGAAAGAAAAAAAATCTATGCATGATTAATATCGTATTTGTTGATGTTATTAATTAATATCTTACTAAATTAAGTTGGAATCCATGTAAATAATTTTTTGTAAGATACAATGTAAAGAATAAATGTGTTAGTATAGGTAAATTATACATATCATTAGTTGTATTATTATTACATCGGTAAGTATTCCTTCATTTTTATTCACTATATTATAGTTAATTCGTTGATTATAATTGTACATCACATGCATGTGCATAAATAATTTTATTTTTCGTTCTTTTTATACTTGAGTTTGATATATTTTACTTGAGTTAATGTCTAACGAACTATCGAAAACAATCATTCTATCTTTATAATGTAAGGATAAGGCTATATACACATCATCCTCCTCTGTAGATCCATCTTGTAAAATTACAGTACACTGCATTGTGGTTGTTGTAGTACATAAATAAAATAATATTAGTCTAGACCCTTCTACTTTTTAATTATTTTTTAGTACTAAATTTTAATTAAAAAGAAGAAGAATAAGTACAGATACTACGTACCATATTAAGTCAAAGATGCAAAAACACAAGGTACCTAGTCGTTGCCAACTACTTTAAAACAACATAACAAAATAGTACTATTTATAGACACATAACTCCTAAATGATATCTTATATGACAATTTGTGTCCTACGTAATTTTATATGTATTATGTCACGTAAGATTTGTGTATCTACTTGTTTAACTTTATACAAATTGAACTTATCTATTTATACACACCCAAAATTGAATGACATAGAATATGATAGGAGACCAAATTAAAAGGCGCGAAAAAGAAATATATATATTAATAAACTCGAAATCTTGCCTCAAACTCTTTAAATTTTAAAATTAAGGTGCCTTTTAAATGAAAAAGAAAATATACATCTATTTTGCAAATTAAGTTTTCAAAGTATCCTTTTTGCCTAATCATCTCCAAATACTACGTACCATATTAAGTCAAAGATGCAAAATATAAGCTACCTAGTTTGTTGCCAACCACTTTAAACAACAAAACAAAATAATAATATATATTCTCCCCTTACACAAAATTGAAGTCTATAATTATAAAGGTGAGTAGCCAAACAAATCAAGAATTGTAAACAATGGATTTGAACATGAAGTTAGAGAGAAAATCATCACTAAAAAAGTTAGGAAGAAGCAAAAGCACACTATTAGCCTCAGAGTTAATTAATATTCCTTGTGGAGATACTGATTATTATGAGAGAATTTCACAATCTATGAGACATGTTGAAATTATTGATGATGATGAGGCCATTCCAATAATAAGACATAAGTGGAAGAAGAAGAAGAAAAGTAAAGCATGGGTATTTCTCATGAAAGTATTTTCTTTCAAGAAAATGACAACAAGTGATGAAAGTCATATTGTTGTTGAGGAAAAGTCTATGGAAGTAAATATGATGAACAAGAAGAAGATGCAATCTTTATCATGGTGAGATTCTTTTTTTTATCTCTTCCTAGAAAGCTCACACTTTTTTTTCTCCTGATGTGACTCGAACCTACAACTTTATGATCGGAGGTGGATTGTTCTTGATTACCTCTGATGCTATTAGAAACAAAGTTTTTTTTTTAATTTGTGCTATAAAACATGATTTTTACACCCTCATTTTCATCAAATCAACTAACTGAAATTGGCACGGTGAAAAACAGATTCTTATCGAAATACTGAAAATATTCATTAACCATATTTTCTTTTCTCACAAATACAATAGTCGTCGGAATAGTCATTGAACATTTTCCAGTGAGAAATTTCGATGGGAAAATAGTGATCTTTTAGTCGTGTGAGCAACCTCCTCTTTATCTTATTTTAGTACCTTTAATCAGTTTTTCAATTTATATGACACTTTTTTTTTCTAGGGAAATGAAACTTATTATATATATATATACCTATATAGTTTTTGAATAGCTAAATTTTGATTTTAAAAAATTATTGAACTGATTTAATTCTTAACTTTAAAGATTATTCAAATTGATACTTCAGATAAAGAGAAATAAACGAAAATACACATCAAATTGATCAAATAAAATAATTGTACATTGAGCTGAAATTATGGTTTAGAACATATTTACAAAATTTTCAACAATTTTAACATATAGATCATGAATAAAAATTTGAAACTTTATGTGTAGGGAAAGAGATGGTGAAATCACACAAAAACAAGATGAAGTGTTGGTTGTGGAAAAGAAGAAAATAAGGCCACCTACGTTTCTTCCCGATCCTTACAGACGATGGCCTGTTCAAGGATGGAGATATTGAAAATTAATTTTGATTTAAATCGATTATTCATCGATCAAGAATTCTTGTTTAGACTGTTCATAGTCATAATGTTTTTGAATTTATTTTTTAATTTAGGTCCTCCACTACTTTCTCTCTTTTTCATTAATGTTTTTTTGATCATCTCTTTTTATTTGTTTGAAATAAATTTTTATCTTATAATATCATACCCCTAATAAAGCTTTTTCGATAAAGCACCTTAGAATATACATATTTAATGTATTTGTTAAGACAATTTCAATATTTAGATCAAATCTATTAAATTCAATTGAACCCAAAGCATACATATCATCCCCTATTTTTGAGTCACGGATTAGTAAAGAGGTAATTTCTGTGACCAATAACACAAAATAAATACTTTTAATTAAAACCTCATTTACTTTGAAAATTAATCAATTTGATATATAAATTTCATCTCTCCTTAGTCTTCCCAATCCCTATAAATTTCAAAATAATAATAATAATAATACATATGTACTATAAACTATAGTATAGTAATATATGATACACTTATACAATATAATTAATCAAAGATTTGCAAGAACTTGCATGGCAAAACACAAGATAATCACTTTGTTCAGCATTCAATAATCGATACGAAACCTCAAAATATATATAACAATCTTTTTTTTTTCTTTTCTTTTCTTTTTTTTTTGGTTAGTTCGTGCACAATATTAAAATTATCATATGCACATTAAAACTAATTAAATTAGTAGTAATTATATTTCATTAACTTCCTATGTAAATGTATATATATATATAGGAACTTAACCATTCCATACTTAGAGTCTCCTTTTTCTCAATAAATTATGTTACTTTCAAACTCTTCACAAAATGTAACCAAAAAAACATACGACAGGTGCGATAACATTTTTGCAGAGTCCGAACAACACGATATACTTCCACCTTAAATCAAATTGATCATTTTGCTTGCTTGTTTGGTCCAGAATGATTATAATCACTGCTGAAATCACTGCTAGTGTCAGAAGGATGGAGTCCATAATCACTTGTGTTACCATATTCACTACTATTCATATCTTGATTTGTCATCACCATTTGCCTAAATTTCACCATGTCAGCATTGTATGCACGTGTGTCGTATATATCCGATGCGGGCCCACTTGCACCACCAAAGTTAGCCGTGTTGTTCTTGCCAGCTTTTTCGTTTAAGTCCTCCAAAGATGAATCGCCATCCAAGGCACGTACAATCTAAATTATCATAATGATGTGTATAAGCGCAAAATGTAACACTATGATATAACTAATTTCATGTATGATCATTTAAACTTTACTCTCTATTATAATATAGTCATTAACTATATATCTTTTGTCGTAACAGTAAAATTATGATACTATTTTTCGTTATAGTAAAATAATTGAATTATACATGTGTATAACTCGAAAAATACAAATGACTCAGAAGGTCAAATTTGAGAAAATAAAAATAATGGGTGGAGGGATTATCTTTTTTTTTTTGGGTGGGGGTGGGGAAGTCATTGGGGCTAGAAATTTGACTTTCCAATCGTTTGTATTTTCTTGAAAATTAACATGTAATTTAGTTATTTTAATGTAAAAAAATTGAATAGTAAAATGATTTTTATTGATAGTGAATACTTTGATTCAGTTACTTTAATATGACGAACAAAATATTGTTATAATATATAGAGTTTCGAGGACTTGCCTGGCTCATTTTAGGGCGTCTTCTAGCAGAATGGCGAACGCTAGCAGCAGCACAAGCTACCATCCTTTGTAGCTCATCAGGATCATAGTTTCCTTCTAGCCGCGGGTCTACCAACTCATCATAGTTATTCTCTTCTAGCGCTTTTGTAAGGAAAGGTCTAGCCTGTTCACGAAGGACATGTTACAAAATATTTCGTTACAATTTGAATTAAAAGAAAATAACATTTCATAAAAAATCATTTGTAATAGAAATATAACTACCAAACCCTAGTAGAAGAGTTAGGGGTCGTTTGGTACAAAAATGAATAATGCAGGGATTAGTAATGCAGGGATTAGCAATGCAGGGATTAGCAATGCAGGGATTAGTAATGCAGGGATTATTTTTATCAAGTGTTTGGTTCATTGTTTCTTAACTAATTTTGTGTGGTTTAATTATTTTTTTTAAAAAAAAAAATTCCAATTATACCCTTGAGTTGTTATGAGATTTTGTATTTCATATAATTGAGTCAAAGTAGATAATTAACGGATAATATTATTATTTTATAACATTTTTAACTAGTTAGGAGAATAAAATTTTTATTGTCATGTTCACTATTTTCTCACTTAAATTATTTGAGAGTAAATAATTGTCATCTTAATAAATTAGAGTTAATAACTCAAAAGGTCACACAACTATAATGATTATAGAGAAAATTTAATAAACTTTATTTTGCATCAATAAATTTTAAAAAACTCTTTATCATAAAATAAAATAAAAATATAAAATAAATATAGAAAAATAAATTAAACTATTTTTATACTCGAGATGTGTGTATATATATATATATATATACACACACACTCTCTTGTTTTAGACTACTTGTGTAATGTTTAATGAACTTTCATTAAGAGACAATATTTTACTTATGAATTGTTCTTAGATTCATACATTAACATTAACATATTCGTCGGATTATAATATTTTATATTAATAATAAATAGATTAAGTAATTCATATTTTAGAAACAAAAATTATATCTAAATAATAAAAGTTGTAAGCTAATTTATTTAAATAACTTTATTAGTATAAATATAAAATATAAAATCAAAAAAATAAATTAAATATTAAAAGGATTTGAGGGGTATTTTTGTCTTTACCTAGAATAGTCCATGGTATTAGAGCTAATACCTCCAAATGGAAGGTATTAGCAATACATCACATAATACCATGTGGGATGTATTAACTAATCCATGGATTAGTTATACATAGGCTCACATTCCTACCAAACAAGGTATTAAATTATACCACATCTAATACATGGATTATTTTTTTTAATACCTCCTACCAAACACCCCCTTAGAGTTCAAGTTACGAAGAAATTTATTTAACAAATACCTATATATTATTAATACTGTTTAGTATTAGTAAATAGTCTTTTCTAGAATTCAAAATCTATAAACTATAGATTCTGAATTCGAATCTGAATCCTAAGAGTATATTAAAATGAAGAATAAATTAAATTAATTACCCAATCTACTAGACTGTCATCCATGAGTTTATTGGTAGTATCCAAAGGTCTTCTTCCAGTAATAAGTTCCAATAACATAACTCCAAATGAAAATACATCTGATTTTTCTGACAATTTTCCACTTGATGCATATTCTGGAGCTAAGTACCTGTTATATAACAAAATTTATTAGTAACTTTTATTAGTTTTTTATTATGAAATAGATAAAAATAATATTTATTGTTTTTTCTGTCTTATATTAGTTATTATTGTCTTACTAAATAAAATATAATCTAATATATATTAACCTTGTATAAAGTGTATAAAAGATGCTTATACACAAATATAAGTTAAATTATGTGTTTATATACCAAATATAAATTATGTGGCGTAAATATTTTCTGGACATAAAACTGAAATTTTCTTACCCAAAAGTTCCCATAACACGAGTCGAGACATGAGTATTATTGTCTTCGGTAAGTCTAGCTAATCCAAAATCAGCCACCTAATTACAAATAATAATTAAAAAAAAAAACATTATTGTAATTCTTAAAAAAAAAATTATAGACATAACCAAAAAATAATTATACAAATGAAAATCATAAAATGTCTCATTTTACCATGGCTTCATAATTGTTATCAAGTAAAATGTTTGCACCCTTGATGTCACGATGGATAATTCGAGGATGACCTGCATATAAATAGTTTTGTAATTTTATCGTTATAAGAAATAAAATTTTAATTCGATGAAAGATAATTTTGTAATATTATTATCGTTATAATGGATGAAATTCAGTGAAATTAACTCGAAATGAGAGGGTAGAAAGGGAATTTTC
Organism: Solanum chilense; assembly: GCA_032847665.1. NCBI lineage: Eukaryota > Viridiplantae > Streptophyta > Magnoliopsida > Solanales > Solanaceae > Solanum > Solanum chilense. Next base: position 7,288,564 of record CM064965.1, read on the forward strand.
ATACAATCTTCATGTAGGTAAGCCAATCCCTTGGCTGATCCCAAAGCAATTTTAAGCCTAAGTCCCCAATCCATAACAGGTCGACCTTTACCTGCAATCACACCACACAATTAATTTCAATTATCACAATTAGAAATGTATTTCAACAATTAAATATTTTTTTATCTTAATAACAAACTATTTGAAATTCTTATTTCACATCATTAATCGACATTGACTTATTCTCAACAATTACTAATTAAATAACTTTGAGTGGATAAGTAGTCAGACATGTTTGGTTATCCCACATCGGAAGTGGAAGGGGTTGGTGGTCAATTTATAAGTGTGAGGGAAAGACTCAACCTTTGAGCTAGCTTTTGAGTTGAGAAGGCCCAAGATCATCCAACATTGGTATCAGAGCCCAGGTTGTCAACAAGTCTCAGCCCATCGGGAGAAACTGGGTTGTCGTTCTCTCCAGCCCAAGGCCCGATGTGTGAAGGGGGAAATTGTTGGGTTATCCCACATTGGAAGTGGATTGTCGTTCTCTCCAGCCCAAGGCCCGATGTGTGAAGGGGGAAATTGTTGGGTTATCCCACATTGGAAGTGGAAGGGGCTGGTGATTAATTTATAAGTGTGAGGGAAAGCCTCAACCTTTGAGCTAGCTTTTGGGTTGAGAAGGCCCAAAACCACCCAACAAGACACTCTTATTTTCATTTCATATGATCGACAGATAACAAAATCTTTTTTTTAAGACAACGAAAAGAGTCTTTAGCATGTCATTAAAACAAAAAAAAAGTTTCTAAATAAAATAAAAAATGTCACATCTATATATATCCAACTATAGGTGTGAAAATTGTGTCTAGTGCTTAGAAATAGCCACATGAATATTAGTTTCGAAACAAAATACTGTAGCTAAATAAATATACTTACCATGAAGATGATACTCCAAAGTTCCATTTGGAACAAATTCATATACCAACATACGTTGTCCATCAGCAATGCAATATCCCACAAGTGAAACAAGATGTCTATGATGAACTCTACTAATAATTTCTACTTCAGCTTGAAACTCTCTCTCTCCTTGTCCGCTTCCAGATTTCAAACTCTTAACCGCGACTGCATTTCCATCTGTCAAAACACCTTTATGCACGAATCCGAACCCTCCTTGACCCAACACATTTGCATCGGAAAATCCACCCGTGGCGGTTGCCAGGTCAGCATAAGTGAATTGTATTTTTGATAGTCCACCATAATTTGGGGATGGTATTGTAGCTGCCCCTCCACCAGGAACATGGCTTGAATAACCTGAGCTAAATTCACTGCTCGTGTTCGCGGCTGGAGGAGGGGGTGGCGGGGTCCACCCGCGACCCCCTTCTTGAGGAGTTCCCATTACACCTGGTGGTGGAGCTAATGTAACAATGTGATCTGTATGAGGACTAGAATAATTGCCCGTATTGTAATAAGGATCACCACCTGCACTAATTCCCAATCATACTTTTAGTTGTATTTTACTTATATACATTGACGATATAAATATAAAACATCACATAATATGTCTTATTTAATTTCTCGATGTTATATACAACAATACAAATATCAATAAACCCTAATTTATAACTAATTTATATTCAAAGTGAATACAGTCAAACCTCTCGATAACCAAATTGTTTATTGGAATATGTTTTTTTGTTATTATAGGATAATGCTAGTATATAGAACATATATACTAATATATTATATAGCGTGACAAAATCATATTATAGAAAGGTATGACTTAGTAGTTGAATAATTTAAGGAAAACATAATGTGATATTCTTACAAAGATGAATTCACGATTTGATCTTCAAATATGTGTAAATGTGAAGTTATGGATTCAGTTGAACGTGTTTCTTAGTTATATAATCATATTATGTGAAAATGGGAGATTTGTGATAATAATTAACATACCTTTTGGTGGATGTGCAGGATCGACATAGTATGGTTGTTTCTTCTTCTTTCTATTACATAATAGGCAGACAATGATAATGGCAAAAATTAATAGACCTGCCACAGCTGCTGCAGCTACTATTACCACAGTTGAGGAAGACGATTGTTCATGCGTTGGCGAGTTATTGGTTCCTAAGGAACCAGGTGATTTATTCGATGATGCATCTCGTGAAGGTGGAGAAGTAGGTAACGCCTTTCCAGGCGGAAATTGAGATGATTCTGGAGAAATGGGAGCGGGGGGAGAGAATGTAGATGATGGAGGAGAATTAGGTTCGTTAAAGGAGGAATTTTTTAAAGGAGAGGGTTTGGTGTTCGTGGTTGGTGATGGGGATGACGATGATGAGGAGGAGGAGGATGAGGAGTTGGAGTTCGAGGAGGGTGGTGGTGATTGTGTATTAGGTTTGTCATTGTCAGAAGAAGGAGAAGAATCTGATGTTTTAGGCGGAGAAGATTCTGTAGGAGGTGGTGATGCAGGAGGAGGAGATGATTCTGTAGGAGGTGGTGATGCAGGAGGAGGAGATGATTCGGATTTTGGTGGGGGTGATTGATTAGGCGATGGGGGAGGAGGAGATGATTCAGATTTTGGTGGTGGTGATGATTCAGGAGGTGGTGGTGAAGGAGAGTCGGATTTTGATGGTGGAGGTGGAGGTGAAGAAGAGTCAGATTTTGATGGTGGAGGTGAAGAAGAGTCAGATTTTGGCGGTGGTGGAGAAGATTCAGGAGGAGAAGGAGGGGGAGAAGAGTTAGGAGGGGGCGGCGAAGAAGAAGAAGAAGAAGAAGGTGGAGTAGAAGATGAAGAGTTTGAAGAACGAGAAGAAGGAGAATCTTCCATGTTTATCAAACGTTGACCTTCCGGCCAAGTTTGTGCGTGAAATCTACACGCAACTGCCGGAAAATCAACCTTTTACCGCTTAATTGTTTGTCTCAACAATTCCTCAATGCCCCTAATACATTGCCAAGCAAAAGAATAAAAAAAATTACCTTGCACACATCAACGCGAAAGAAAAAGTGTGACACAACTTCCTTATCAAAATTATTCGCGTGTAAAAGGTATTAACGAATTGAATTAAGTCAAGATCCTTCAAACATTACAATGCATATATACAATATGCATTAAGATTCATTGAAGGTTTGCCATATTCATTCGTTTTTGAATTATATTTGAAGTTGGTTAATGAATTTTTTTTTAGTAAAGAAATTAAAAAGGTAAAAGAAAAAATAAAAATAGAAAACATGTACCTGAATGAATACCGAAAATGAAGGGAGAGAGAGAGAAATCTTATTGGGACTAACAATGAGATCGATTTTCCCTTCTTAGGGAGAAAGTCCCTATCTCTCTTTCCTCTCACTCAAATTTTTGTGCTTTTAAACACCTCAAATTTGGAGGAGACCTAATTCTCTAATATTCACCTAACAATTGTCAATAGTTTTCTAGTTCGACTAAGGGTATCATGTTTACTTATAACTCTAGTTTTTCTTTACTTGTTATTGAAATCCATCTATTTGAATTCAAAATAAAACATTAAATAAAAATTAGTATATATATATATATATGATATGATTAACAGAAATTTTGTATAACTAATATATATAATATAGGGAAAAGAGTCAAATATGCTCCTAAACTATTCGAAAAGGTCTAGATATACCCTCCGTTTAAAGTTTGGTCCATCTATGCCCTTGCCGTTCAACTTTTGATCTACATATGTCCTTTTGGGCGTTAGTTGGCCAACTCGAAATATCCAACTCATTTTACTTTTATTTAAATGCTAAATGGATTTTTCACGTAATTTTTATGTATTATCACTTGACATTTATATTCAAGGAAAAAGGGTCAAATATGTCTCTAAACTATTTAAAAAGGTCTAGATATATCCCGTTTAAAGTTTGGTCCATTTATACCCTCGTCTTTCAACTTTTGGTCTACATAAGCCCTTATGGGTGTTAGTTGGTCAACTCAAAATATCCAACTCATTTTATTTTTCTTTAAATGTCAAATGGATTTTCCATATCATTTTTATATATTATCACTTGATATTTATATTAAAAGAGAAAGGAACCTTTTATGCCCTTAACTATCCGACCTAATTTTAAAACACATATACGACCCTTAATTAAATTTTAAAACACATACACGTGAATAAATTATAAAAAGCAAAATGCCCTTAATTAAATAAGATGTATAACATCTACGTATTATTGTTATCTTGTTTCTTCACTCTGATTGATATCATTTCCTCATTGAATTTAATTAAAATATTCATAGTGTTAGTGATATTTACCCTTTCAATGTGTTCGGGGCTCCATTTACTCAAAGTTAAGTGTATTTGAACTTTTGTTCGTATTTTGTGTTGTTTTTTAAAAGAAAAAATTTTACTCAACATAATTTTTTAATTATTATAGTATTATAATTATAAGTTATTTGAAGAGAAGGAGAAAAAAAGAATGAACAGAACCCTGTCCCTTTGATTTTTTTTTTTGCGTAGAAAAACCAAAACCACATAACATTGGATAACAATTCTATGGCCTATAACTAAAGTACCAAACCATTATCAACACAAACTCAAAAGTAAAGTAAAAATGTAAAAAAGTACAAACTCTTGTTCTATTTTTATTCTAAATTAATAGCAACATGTAAAATTTCTCTAATATATATAATATACCATTAAAAAAAAAGTTACATTAAGTAAAAATTAATCTCAGACACATAACTCGACATTCAATGCTTTTGAGAGATGAACAAGGATAATAATATTGTAGCAATTCAATAATACCTAATTTTGCAGGTTTATGTGCACTCTATTTTTCACGATAAATAAATCCATGGTCGAAATTCAATAGTTTCATTGTTATGTATAAAAATTCATGAGAACTACTACAATAAACCATAATACAAACTCATAAATACAAACCCATAAACTTTAAATCTTAGCCAAAGCATTGATCATTAGGGAGTGGCCCAGGAATGGAACCTTGTTCTAAGAACTGCAACCCAAAGACAACCAAAATGGCGAGCAACGACAAGTAGGAGAACCCTTCAACGGCACCCAACAATCCAAAGGGTCCATTAGGTAAACCCGACCCGGTTTTGGACTTGGTATACAATGACCAACCCACAATACCCACCACGACTAAGTAACTTACACCTTCAATGGCTCCAATGGAGCCACCAGGTCCTGGTGGAAGCCCACAGCCTGTTGTTTTTAAGGTGTATAGAGACCATCCAATTACTGGTGTGGATATTAGTCCACCGGCTATGGCGATTTTTTCGATTGGGGGGGTTGTTTGGGTAGACATACATTGGATTTTGATGGGTTTGGGATTGTAGTAGGGGTGTGGTTTTTGTGATGGGAGAAGACATGATGGAGATACAAAGACCAACATTTTCACAAGGCTGATAAGAAAACACAATCCCAGCTAGTATTTGTATTTTTTATTGGGGGTAGGGATAGGAGGAGTGATGATTTAGTGTTACTATTTTTTTTAAAAAAAAAATGAAATTGGGGATTTTAAGTGGAAAAAATCAAATACCACCAAATCATTAACCTATATTTTAATTACGTGATTTTTTAAAATTAAAATATGTATGTTTGAATAAAAGTCAGATGGAAATAATTTGGAGGGGGGAGGGGCGCTACTAAAAGAGAGAGAGAATATGTATGTAGTTTGCATTTTTATTTAAATTGAATAATAATAAATGTAATGATACAAAACCAAGCGCGCACACGACGCGCTACATGTCATTGTAATTTTGCTTTAAAAATTGTACAAAGTAGAATCTCATTTGGTCGCAACCTTTGCGGCTCTGTTGAAGCTCACGGCCCATCATTTCGAACATCCAAGCCCATTAAATACGCAAAAGGCGTCATAGAGCACCAATCCCATCATCTTGGGTTAAAAACAGCACTATTTTTAGCTTTGCACAAAACAAGCAACCAATTTTTTTCCTTTTTTGGTTGAATTGGGACCATTCCTTTTTTCTCTTTATTTAAATAAGATATTCTGAGCCGGAGCGGGCGTGTTATCATATCATGTCATCGCATGCAAATCAAATTAGCTGACTGACATCTGGCATCACCTGCAAGTTGCAAAAACATATTAGCTTTTACTCTAAGCCTCGATCATCAGCATCTCTCTCAACACGCTCACACTTAAAAACACAGAGACCAACTATTATCCACAAAGCGGTTTTACAAAGCCAATTTAAAACTACTTATCCCCCATCGAATAAAGTTTTTCTTTTTCTTTTTTAAATTTAACAAGAAAAAAATAATAAAACAAGTTTCTATCACCTACTAGCCAAAGATTTTCCCATCAATTCAAATTCCCCTCCAACAAACTAGGGCATTGAATAACTGTCATTTGAATCATTAACCAACGGCTACTGCACCCACACCAAAAGACCGCCAATATATTTTACTTTTCAACATTTCTATATCCTCCCCTTCCATCCTACACCTGCCAAACATGCTCAAAAGTAGTCAACTGCCACCATCATCACTTTCACTAACGGTGCTTGGATGACTTTGAATAATCTTCTTCTGCGTTGCCATCGTCATTATTGTCCCCACCATCATCATCCTCATCATCTCTCTTCCTCTTCTGAGAGGACGATGGTGGCTGCTCCTGAACTTCTCCATAATCATCTTCTTCATCATCATCAACATCTTCCTCCAAATCTGCATCATCTTCATCCCCAATTACTGCCTCCACATCACTGCCTTCAGTATCATCTACTACAACCTGACCAACTGGTTGAACAAGGTAGCCATTCCCATTATCTTCTTCCTGCCATACATAACAAAATCAGTTACCACCATGCCCAAAATATAACTAACTCAACAACTGCAACATCCACATCACAACTGACACAAAACAATATAATAATGATCATCCCAACTAAGCCAAAAAAAAAAAACTACCCAGATACCGAGTCAAACAAAATGCAGCACCATAGAACATCTTCAGAGGTAGAAATTTATACATACATAACAACGACACTTGCGCTAAAGAATCACACATGGAAGATCATGGCAGAAGCAAGAAAACAATAATAACCAATACAGCAGTGGATTCAACAAAGGTCAAATTACTCAGACTTCAGCAATGCTATTTGACAGTCCCTTCCAGAAAAGAAATACAGTAGATATAGCAAAGAGGTGGCAAACAAGAAAACACATATAACTTGGGATAATCACTTCATAAAAAAGGATGGCAAAAAGACATCATTAAACCATTTTTAAAAAAAAGGGCAAGCATAGAGCACATAAGCAGCAGATTCAATAAAAGCAAGGTCCCCTGTACATGGGCAATTGGCAGTCACCTTCTGGAAAAATAGGATTATGATGGCAAAAAAAAAAAAGAAGAGAAAATCAAAGAAAACAGTGTTAAAGCTTCATTTTTAGGACATCAACTTACAACCAACAAAAAAGATTAAAGGACTAAAAACACGATAACCATACCCTCTTTTCTATAAATAAAGGATACTAGTACCTTAAGCCAAGAGGAGAAGACCCAAAAAGAGATTTGGGGGAGTTTTTCAAGCAAAACTCAATGGAAATCAAGATATAGTGCATAAAACAGCGAGCCATACAGGTGGGATAATAGCACAACAGCATCACAGAAGACTATGGAAAATCACTAATTTTTTTCACTTTGAACCTCTCAACATTTGTTAAAAACACTCATAACTCTCATCTAACAAATAACAATCCACTGGAACATATGCACACATGTTATTTGGGTCAGAAAACATAATACAATTAAGATCTCAGCCATAATCAGAGTTCCCAGTGGATATTAGACTGGCCATGCAGAATATAATCATGTAAGAAAGGAAGATCACATAGATAAAGCTGCAAGTATAACATAAATTATAAAAGTGACGCCATTCAACAATCTTCTTACAAGTTTTGATTCATACGTTAAAAATCAATTAGCTAGTGTCTCTAGTCAGTTTTCTACACAAAATTATAGTTCAGGTAGCGTATAAATGATTAATCCTAGATGGGTAGCTGCATCAAATATTTTGTAGAATACACAGCTTCAACCAGAATAATATATATTACAAACCATCCTAATCTAATAAATCAGCTTGGTTTGAAGGTAACAAATTCAATCTATACACCAAATTTCCAGGTTCAGAGTAACCTGAGGGCAATTCTTCACCAACAAGTCAGCCCAAATTACTGGTATTTCCAAAAGCAGTTAGTGTAACAAATTGATTAATCACTATGGAGCTCCAATAAGATAAGAACTCTTAACAGTTCTCTAACAGTAGTAAGCAAATCAATCATGCATTTTTCATAAAACTAATAGCAAGAGAAACAACAAAGCTTAAAGGAGTGCAGATAAGTTATGCAACAAGCAAAAGACATTTAACAAAAGAAATTATGGCATGTGATACATTAAAACGGGACAAGAAATAACCAACTAAAAGAGGAGAAATTTTCACCTCATCTTCAGCATCCTCATCATCTTCGAAATCTCCGTCCTCCTCAACACCTAGCTCTTCCTCCCCTGTCTCCCCATCATCATCCTCATCTGCATCATCTTCCCCATGCTCATGCCCATCAATCTCTCCTTCTGTGCTATTCAACCTTCCAGTACTTTCGGGCTCTGCAAAATCCCCATCATCGTTATCAACTTCCTCTTCATCCTCATCGTCGTCGTCATCATCGTCCTCGTCGTCCTCCACACCATCTTCATCCTCATCAGTGTCTTCTATCTCATGAACCTCCACAACATCATCTTCATCTCCCTCTTCATCTATCTCCTCCACAAAGTCCTCATCTTCATCATCCTCGTCATCATCATCATCGTCCTCTCCATCTGAAGCTGCCTCTACTCTAAAACCATTTGAGTGACTGGAACCATCCCCTTTAGACCCATTAGTCACTCTAGTTATCTCTGTCTCCTCCTCATCAGCATCACTCTCTTCTTCATCCACATCTACGACTCCTTCATTCTCAACCCTATGTCCATTTGTCATCCTGAACGGACGATCCTCTCCATCAACTTCCCCGCTCCCTGGATCATCATCTTCATCCTCCTCTTCATCCTCCTCCTCATCATCAGATTCAGGCCTCTCATTACCCTCTGCATCCATCTTATCCAAAAACTTCAACGACCTAATCAAACCAAAAACCCTAGATCGATAATCCTTAACCCTCGTGACGGGACATTCATAGAGATCAAGCGAGACAAGCCTGAGTTCAGCCAAAGGCCGAAGATCATCGATATCCTGAATCCGGTTATTGGACAAATCAAGGTCCCTAAGAGAATTTAAACCAGCCTCTACAAGGAACTCAAGCCCTCCAGCAATTCTATTGTCCGATAAATTCAACTTCTGTAGATTCTGAAGCCTAGGAAACTGTTCAAGCGATGTAACACCGGTGTTTGCAATCGAAAGGTGCTCTAGATTCTGAAACCTTTCGAAAATCGACGGAGGAGCCAACTTACCATGAATACACTTCACCGCTCCGTCCAACGTTAGGGTTCTCACAGAACCAAAGTCTCTCTCGCCGTCTAACGCCGTCTCCACCGCTCTTTCCCAAATCTCGTCCATCAATCAGAACCACAACTCATATATAAATACAAATTTTCAGAAAAACTACAGGACCACCAAAAAACGATATCCGAGAGCCAAAACGTCGAAACAAAACAGCGTTAAAAGTTCAAAATACCTCAAACTTTCCCAGTATCTTCTTCGTCGGCGCCGGAAAATGCATAGAAAACCTAATTTTTTTTTTTTCTCTCTCTAACAAGCTTACACACTATCGCTTGATATTGGGGGAGGCGAGTTGAGAAAACTCGAGGTCGAGTCAGGGTTGAGAGAAAAAGAGTAATCAGGGTTGAGTTAACTAAACAGAGTCATGGTTTATATGTGTTTGTTGAGAGAGTAATTTACAGCCGTTTATTTTCAAAAACGCGGATCGATGACGTGGACACGAAATGAACGGTGAAGATTGAAGTACCGTGTGCTTCTTTATTAAAAAAGCTAAAGACTCGTTTTTTATTTTGTTATTATGGAGAACGGACATGTCACTGTTGACGCTTGTATATCGGGGATGTATAGAAATACCCTTATGTTTCTCTAATATCACGGAAATACCACTGGCCTATACACAGAAAGTTTATTTTTCATTTCCTTTTTTCCTTTTCACATAGAAAAAGAACTCTTTATTTTATTATGCCTATATAAGTGAAAAAAGTATTGCATACCTTTTATAACGGGAAAATACACGGATATCCTCTCAACCTATGCACGAAATTTCAGAGACACATTTATACTGTACTAAGGTTTTATTACCCCTTTGAACTTATTTTATAAGTAATTTTTTATCCCTTTTTTGTTTATGTGGCACTAGCTTGATAAAAAAATCAACCAATGTTGGGTCCACAAGATAGTGCCAAAAAGGGATAGAAAATTATTAATAAATTAAAATCAGAGGGTAACAGGACCTTAGTATAGTATAAGTGTGTCTCTGAGATTGATGGATACTTGTGCATTATCCCTTTTATAACTGATGAATAATGATACTATAATTGTTATTTGTACATGTTCATAACTACAGTAAAATTTATACTAATTATTTTCTATCTATATAAGATAAATACTTTCAGATAGGAAAATAATAAAATATTGATACTAAATTAGAATTAAAATAACAAATAAATTATTAAAAATATTTTATCGTGGCAAATGACTGTTATTCTTATAGTAACCTGTATTTATAAGGTTAACCAATGAACAGAAACAGAAATAAGATGAAGCAGAAAATACATAAAATACAAGAATTAATCCGAGTCCACAGAAATTAGTGTGTGTCCTTAAGAAATTTAATCCCCTCAATGTACCCAATGTTATGGATTAATTTCTCCCAAGATAAAATGGATTAAACCTGTTAAAGAAATAGTGGTACCTCAAACTTCTTTAACTTCAACGAACTTAAGAACAGCAACAAGTCACACAGACTCAGTCGATCAACGTTTGATTTTATTTGAGAGAAAAATAAATGCAGAGAAGGAAAAAAAATTCAGTGTTTTAAAAAATCAAAAATTGACTTTCTTTTATAACCATTTTCAGCAAGGAACGTGTCTGTTCAGTGAAATCTGTTCAGACCCATTTTATCCAGAAAGTTGTGTCTTTTGGAAAAAATAACAACTTTTCGAAAAATTGTGTCTGTTAGGAAAATAACGACTTTTTGGAAAGTAACGATTTTTCGGAAAGTAACGACTTTTCGGAAAGAGTAACAACTTTTTGAAATGTTACCATTACCCGCAAAATTTATAAGAGATAATTTTAACACGATTTATTTGATTTAACAAAAACTATTAAATAAATTTTGTCCAAAAAATTTATCAATCAAAGCCGAAGCCGAGGTCGAGCGAGCGACGACGACGGCGCGAGGGGCATCTTCTTCTTAGCTCTCTAAGAAGTAATGGAAGTGTTTCCTTCTATAAGGACAACAATTTCCCTTTCTTTTGCCGATATGGGAGAAACGACTTTTTATTTGCACTTTGCAAATGAATTTTCATTTTTCCTCCAAAGTAGTTCCCTCACTTTTCATATTCTCTCTTTTCTTTTCCCATTCACACTTGCTAAATCCCAACAATGATTATTTTAAAAGAGATGTAAATAAAAGAGAAATGCAATGAAAGAAAGAGTGTAAAAATATGGCTTTTTCATAAAAAATAATAATAATAATAATAATAATAATAATAATATATATATATATATATATATAAAGTAAGATTTTGATCAGGAACGTATTGAAGGAGCAAATGAGGAGGTAGCTACACCATTAGTTAAATAACGATGAATAAAAGAAAATGAGAATGACTTTTTTAAGAAAAAGATAAATAAAGCAAGATCTCGATCAAGCACGTATTCAATGAGCAAATGAGAAGGAAGTAGCAACAACATTAGCATGAGCAACAGGCAACCAACAAAAGTGTGTTCTAGGATCAGCGCATTAAACAATCGAAGATTGAATATGATTCTCGACAGAATTGCAATTGATATATCCAAAGGTTACATAGTTTTGCTCCCAAGATTAGATAATTACTTCAAACACATGCACTTATAGCTGAATGTTTTAAATTTGTAAGAATACCTAGAAAAATAAAGAAAAGAAAACTTTGAAAAAGAAGAGAGCACTTAGAAAACGTTGAGGAAGAAGAGAGGAATTTCTCTATATTGACAAGAAAAATCTCAACATGTGTATATATGTTACGCACCGAGCTTATACGCTGGACGTAGCCGGCACTCAGTGATCGTTGCTGGCCTTAAGCAAACCCTTGGCCTCGATTATACTCAACTCAGCGGAAGACTGAACTTAACTCAATTATGAAGTAAGGAACATTTTCAATAGATTTACTTAAAACATAATACTCACGCCAAAATGACACTTAAACCTCATAAAAAACTATTTGAAATACAGAAACAAGAGACTCAAACAAAACTGTATGACTAACTATGAAGCCTCTATAATAGTAAGATGAATGTGGGGACAGAACCCAACACATCCTATAAAAAGGAAAGACCAATAAACAATAAATAAGTATATGTAAGGAGGCTCATCACTGACTCTGGATGCTCAAACTGGATCAACGAGGCGCTGTGTGCTGATCCTGGTTACCTGCGTCTGTATCATAAGACGATGCAGGCCAACTGGTATCAATACATTGAATATACGAGTATGCGAGTTGGAATGCTAACAATAACTTAAGGCTGGAAAGGATTAAGAAGAACTTACCTTGACTCTACTCAACTCAGGAGATACTAATTCAATATAAAATAGTGAAGAATATGCAGTTTATATATAAAACTTGCAAAGCAGTGTAAATAACTTAGTTTGTCAAAAGATAATGCAATATCAAACTCAATTTTACTTATAATGTAAGTAATATAGTTTCTGTGGGAGATTCTCTAAACGACAACCATCACTATGAGCCTAAGCGATGGTACAACGTCTTACCTCACGTTGCAAGAGGACCGTTCTATACCTTGCCGTCGGTATAAAACCTGAACTATTAAGTGGATCCACTAGTCTATGCTAAAAAACACTAAGGACTCATCTAAAAAGTATGACCCTTCATCTGTCCATGTTGACTACATGGTTTATGGGGGCTTGAGTTACTATGAACTCGCATTCCCATATCGGTGTTCATACTACTCCCAAAATACTTAGCTCATATGGTTTAAAACAACTTCCTCTCTGGTTTGAGATAATTTGCTCAAACTTAGATTTTAAAAAGCTTCCTTGGAAATCTTAATTTCCTCTTTACTGAACTAGCGAAAGACTTTTTTGGAAGTCTCGCTTCCTTTCTTGCGCAAAATGTGAAAACATTTGTAACCATATGTAACACTTAGTTCCCTTATAACTGTTGGGAGATACCTCAACTCTATGCTCTTTGCTTAACGTGTGACTTAACTCTTAGGAAATCCTTTATAATTTTTGAGAATTAAGTTCAATTCATTACTCTTTACTCACTTGTAGCTTGAATCTTAAAACAAAGTTAGAACGTTTATTAAATAATCTTGAAAACTTTAAGAACTCACTTTGACTTAAATATTAATTTTGTTTGATTTTGGTCTTAACTTTCCTTGAATTGGATTATGGATTCAAGATTAGAATTTGAGTTCTTTAATGATTTCTAGGTGTTCAGAATTCAATTAAAATAATTAGAATCATCGAAAGGTGTTAATGTATGTTAGAAAGACTTACGACTGCTAAAGTAACTTTTATCTTGATTTATTTATTTTTATTGTAGAGTCATTTATATATATAAAAAAGAAACTTAAAAATTTATGATCAAATTGATTTAGTATTGTTGATTGAACCAATAATATTGCTATAACAATCATTGAATTTAGTATCACAGTATGATAATTAGATTATTACTTTAATGTAGCTTTTCATATCAATTTTTATGTTTTCTTTCTTTTTATCAACAATTTTTAATTGAAAATGTAGCATGAGATTTTTTTTAGCAATTTTTGAATAGATAATATAGAAAGGTAACTTAATTTTATTTTTCTCTTTTATTAAATCATTTATTAATTATTTAAAAATATATTTAATATTCTTTTATATTTGCAAAAAACGCGGACAAGTATACTTAGTAAGTAGTAACTATATTTGATTAATTTTAGGACTTTTTCTTTCCAACTCGTAAAATTTGAGTTTTTTTTTATTTTTCCAACTAAGGGTATTTTATCAGAATTTTGCTTTCACATCATAAAACTGCTAAATATTGAATTAATTTAAAATACTTAATTAGCGATCCAAGAAAAGAATATTAAATTTGTCTCCATTATTTATATGACATAATTAAACTTTCATGATTTTTAAAATTTATTCACAAGTTCAAACATAAATTTTTTAATTTTTCTAAAACAAAAAATATAATTAAAAATCCCATAAATAAAATATAAATCACAAATACTCATTCAATTCATTCTAAATTCAGTACACCTCATAAAAAACAATGAATATAAGCATTTTATCATCATCTCAATATCAACTCACGTATAATTTTAAGTCTTGAAAATAACTAAACAAATAAGTAATTAATTAATACATTAAAACTTTTAGAATTTTTTTAATATGTTAAAATTTAAATATATAAATTGAGACGAAAGATTATGCATCAACGTGCTTTGCTCGCAAATTCACGATCGCTTTCCTTTGCCGTAACTCAGATTCTCTCAATTTCTTCAGATCGACTCAACTGTTTATCAAAATCTCAGTTTTCAAAATTAACAATCAAAATCTACCAATGAAGGACGATGAATCGATACCGGTATCAACACCGACGACGGCGTATTCATCGTTGAATACAAATTCAATACCGTCGAGATCATTACATGATGCTACATTGTTCGGAAGAGGTCGGTATAAGTTTTGGGCATTGGCTGCTATTCTTTTCTTAGCATTTTGGTCAATGTGTACAGGTGCTGTTTCACTCCGATGGTCTGCCGGAAACCTTAATAGTCTCTCCGATCTCTTCGATATTCCGAAATCAGATGATCTCGACGTTCTCGTATGTTTACTATGCTTATCCTTTTCTTTTTTTGGTTCTGTATAGGATCCATTATTGTTTAATTTTACTCAATTTTTAAAAATGTTTATCGCATTTTCAGTATTTCTAGATTCAAATTAGTTTTGTTCGAATTACCTCTGAAAATTAGTTAAGTTGACTGTTAATAAGCTGGTAAAGTTGCTGACTAAGAGGTTACGAGTTCAAATTGTGAAAATAATCTCTTGCAGAAATAATCTCTTGCAGAAATGTAGAGTGAGATAGAGTCTTGTTCGATTTAGCTCCGAAAATTAGTTAAGTTATTGTTAATAAGCTGGGAAAGTTGTTGTCATTGTTAATAAGCTGGGAAAGTTGTTGCAGAAATCTAGTTCTTCCAGCTTAGTGCACTGGGCTCTTTTTTTTTTTTTTTTTGACTATCAGTAAGCTAAAAGTGTGTTGAATAAATTTGGATGGGGAGGGGTTACATTATGAGGGTTTTGATTGATTTTTGAGGAAATCATAGTACTCTTTTTGCAGGAAATGGAAGACAGGGAGAAGTTGGTGAATCATATGTGGGATGTGTACACTAATAGTCCTCGGATCAGGATGCTTAAGTTTTGGCAGGAGGCGTTTGAGGCGGCCTATGAGGAGTTAAACAGTGACGTTGCTGAAGTTCGAGAGGCTGCTATCTCCGAGATATCTAAGATGTCTATCCAATTTGTTAATATTGATCTGCCACCTTTGCGTTCGATGGTTAGCTCTCTCTCTGTGTTTCAGTCCAGTTATATGGGTGGCCTTTGTTCAGAGAAAGTTGATTCCTTATATTATGATTTCTGAGCATGCTACTTTTTTTTTTTGATGAAGTTTTATGAGCTTGCTACTTTGAATAGTTAAAAGCCTGAGAGCTGTTGTTTTATACGGATATAACAAATTTCTACAAGAATCAGTTGTGAAAGATAACATCGATAACAATTAGATTTTGTAGGATCGTGAGTGCATAGATGATCGAGTATTAGGTGCAATACAAGTGTCCAATATAATATAGCTAACAACTTTTGAGGCTTAATTAGGAGATAGTTCAGGTTGCTGCATTTGCACTATTTAACCTTGTCTTGTGGGGCTGGTGGTGGAACTTGATCCATCATCGGATTATTACTATTAATTTGAATATCGATCTCAATTAGTCTCACAAATTAAACCTTGCATAGACTTGTTGTGATGATTGTTATTTTCTTTATGAAGTAATAATAAACGTGTTACTCTTTTATCTGTCCATTTACCTGGGATGCCTTCTTGTAGGGACGAAAAGTGGATTCCCGAATTGGAAAGATTTTCCTCTCTCCAAATTGTAAAATTTGGTGACTCTTCATGGCGATTAAGCGAACTAGTTTTTTTATTGTTAAAATCTAATAATGTTTCAATGAGTTAGTATTATATATTGTTAGGGGTTAGTCTGCTAATTAGAAGATTCAAATCTGCTATCAAGATAGCATATAAATTTAAATTTGTAGATAATATTGTCTGTCTATATTAATTCGGCTTTCAAGGTGACAGATTTTCCCACAAAGAGGAAGATGTATATTTTTTAGGCCGTGCCAAAGGTGAAAGTCGATCAAAGTAAGAAGGATGTAGCAATATTCTTCTTCTTACATATCAATGGCAATGCATAGGAACAGTATACATCTCGATAGATCACCTTTCCCTTAGAAGTTGATTATTTTGAAGGAATAGAAAGGAAAGGAATGAAAAGGAAAGATATTGTACCTTTATCAATCGACATGATCTCTTACTTCGTTTCCTTCTCATTCATATCTTTACTATCATATATAGTTGACCCCTTCGTAACTCATTCAGCCCAGGTTATCTTCTAAACTTCCAAAATAGAGAGCTGCTATGCTTTCTCATACTTCTGCTTGACAGCAGTGACTCAAAGTTTGTTGTCATCCTCTAAAGAAGTTTATCCTGATGCAGATATCGAGTGTGTCCGTGTGGGTACTATGGTGGTCATAAGTCCCATCCCTTTAAATTTTCTTACAGTTTTAATAGGCGTTTAAATGCGATTATCTGTCACAAATTTGAGAGAGGGATTCGAGCCCGTTCTCCCTTTGTTGGCACAAGACTACAATAATACTATACCTCAATCCAAAACAAGTTGGGGTCAGTTATACGTATCCTCATTGTGCATGTCACTCCATTTTGTATTTGGCACTAGACCCATAAAACTTTTCCTCCATCCCCACCATTTGTCATCATGCACCCCATATGTTAGCAAATAAGACGCCATTATTGATGCCTTGATTGTTGCCGCTATCACAAAGCATCAGTACGTGGCATGACCAAGTTCAATCAGCTTTTAATGATAAACTGGCATCCACAGAAGTACTTACCATCTCAACATTTTACCAGCAATTGCCACAATACAAAGGCACAGCTGGATCAACTGCTTTCCAGTTCCCAAGTTAAAGTCTCAGTGGTTGATATAGAATAATTACATGTATCTCAGGTTCGACTCTCGTTATAATACTCACTTACTAGTGAGTCCATCTGCTCTAGTCTTCGCGGATAAGATTACCCCACCACTACTTATAAATTGTAGCAGACTGTCCAATGGATTAGTCGAGATGTGCCCAAGGTTTGGTCCGGACAGCTCTATATTTAACAAAAAAATCAATTGCTTAGTCCTCTTCCATTTATACTTGAGAAATTGGTTTCTATGTTGCATGTTTACCCCTATATCCAAATACTATTAGGGGATAAGAGAGTTATGTCATATGTGGATTAAAAAATCAGGACCTTGGATATGTTGTAAACGTGATAATAGACTGAATACAAATTTCTTCTCCCATTTCTTATGAGGATAAGATTGTGAAGCTGATTGTTCTCTCTCTTAACTTCTTTTCATGTTTGTTTACATTCTCCATCAATTTGTTTTGTTATTTTCTTCATTTACTTGAGATTTTTGAAATCATTCATCTACGATAAACTTTCTTAGGTCCAGTGTTTGGTTCTTGAACAGTAATTCAGAGTTTGTCGAGTGAAATGCAGTCATTCTATTATTGCAATCATCTGCCTGTGTTCTGCTTCTGCATGTCAACACATTCTTCAGGATTTTTTACCATAACTATTTTTTCCATATCTCTAAAATCCTTGGATGACAAAACAATTTTTCTTCTTCTAGCCAGCTGTAACCTTTTATGGTTGTTCTGGAATTCGTATACTTCTTGATTTTGTTTTACCTCATGATCAGTCATTTTTGCACTTTTTAAACTGAGAACTCTCCTCTAGCTGTTCCTGTGCAAAACCTGTGAGATCTTTAGTTGCATGCTTATGACTTCTATATTTCAGTCTTCCTTTCATTGGAGAGCTTGCAAACTCATCTGTTCTTGGCATGAGAATCTCGAACGACTTAAATAAGTACAATATCAGCCACTATACTTCCGCAGAATCTTTCCTGGAGTTGCTATACTGGGCTTCTACCAAGTTAATTATTCAAGATCTAAACACGAGAAAATCATTTAGAAGAGTTATGGACTTTTAAGGGAAAAATCCATCATTTTCACACTAGTGAGCTTTTTTTTGGATAACCTTGTTGTCAGGGCGAGCTTACGCGCGCGCACCTTGACCAATTCCACCGGATACCTGCCACACTTGTGATCTTTTAGGGATGATAGAGAATGATACTACTTTTGGGGAGAAAGATAATTTTAAATTAGGAATTCAGTAATGTAAAGGTGTATGTATCTAAAAGAGGACTGATCTGCACAACACTAGAGTGGGGTTTACCCTGAGTGCATCTGAAGGGTATCGGCTGCGGGTTTCATTGTCATCATCCAAAAAAAAAAAAAAGAAAGGTAGAGAATGGATCTGCACAACTCCATCTCCATTCTCCTATTCCTCTATAGTGAACTTGTGCCATCACTAACCCTATTCATCCACCTTAAAATATTTAAGTGCAGGATAGTTACTGGGAGAACTCCTTTGTTAATGCATTTGTTGAATGTGGTAAGAGTTCTGGAAAAGTTTTTATGATCCTTTTGTCAATCGAATTGTCAACTTTATCTAAATAATCCTTGTTTGATCTTCATGAGGGTCACTTTGGATTTGTACAACAATGTGCCTGTTTAGGTTTGACAGATAATCCAACTGCTGCTTGCTGTTACTTTTAATTTCTTTTTATAGGTAAGATTTTGTAAGCTGCTCGTAGTTCTCTCCATAGTCTGTTCCACCTACCCTCTTTCACCCTTATAATTGCACTTTGCAATTGCTCCTTGAACATTCTTGTTAATTTTGCGATTGCTTCTTGAACATTTTCACTCATTTTATTTGACATGCATGATTGATCTTTCCATGAATCGTTTCAGGCAGTAAGAAAATTAAGTCAAAAACAAGCTGAGAACAAACAGAGGACCGCAACAGGAAGTAGGTTATGACTAGAAGAACATCAAGGGTCCAAATTTGCACGTTTCCACTTATTTATACAAGAGAAATGAAAACGCACACCAACCTGCTCCCTGGTATTTGACTAAAGGGGTATCTGGGTAAAGATTGAGCACATTTTTGCAGCAGGGATAAGCATTTCTAACTTTTTGTTACCTGTACCTCTTTTTTCTCCTTCGATTTTTCATCTCTCCAGACTCTATTGAAAAAAAATCATATGGGTGCAGAGTTCAAGAAAATCGTTAATTAATTGCTTCGTGCTAAGAGATTGGAATTACACTATTACAGTTGAGATACCAATTATACAAAGTTGCACGGGAATATAAAGATTATATTCATGAGTTCTCATGGTAAACTTTGTTTTTGGTAGTCTCTCAAGTGATTTTATGCAGCATGCAGCCCTGTTTGCATACAAATTTGCAACTCTACTTACTTCGAAACAACTTCAGGCACCGCGTGTCTGAAATTAGTTTTATTAGACAATATGTCTGAAAGTTTTTATATGACATTAGATCTGAATATATGGTGATCTTTTGATTGCTAACTAAGATAGGACCTAGAGTTTGCTAGAAGAATATTTCTATCTTTTCAGGATTTTAGAATAGATTTGGTGCTTGCTTGAATGTTATTATAGGTGATTAGTATTTTCATCCCCCATTGTTGCTAGTATTTATTTCAATTCCTTGGGAAGTTAGTATTACTTGGATAGATGGGAAAAAATAACATATCAAGTTTGTCTTTGCTGAAATTAAGCATCATGATGCTTAATCCACTTCATTGACTACTCAGTCACACAATCTCAACTGCACATCGAGGCATATGTTTACACACATTTAATTGACTTGAAATTTTACATAGACATCTCAATTGAATACATATTTAGTCGAATGAATCTAAGTGAAAAATCGTGCCTAAATGATTATGTTTTTTTTTTGTTCCCTTGGATTCCATACTATCTTTTCTTATTTCATCGGGCCTATTTTGCATAAAGTTTTTATCACAATCATGACAATGCTTTGCTATTTTTCTGTCTCAAGTGGTTATAGAAGGCATATATATATATATATATATAATGATACAAATGGCTTCATCATGAAGACAAATGATTGTTTTTTCCTCCCCCATATGCCTTCATCAACAATGTGTACCTAATTAATTATTGTTATCCTTGGAGATAAGTTTAAATTAAATACTCTCTTTGTTAAGGGGGTAAGTGATGGGTAAGTATTTGGTAAAAAAACTTACCCGCATCGATCATCGATCGTCTGTATAAATTTTTCTATACATGTTTGCCCATGTTATGATTTGATATGAAAACTCGATATGTATGCTAATTAGTTATACAGATTTTGATCAACATTTTCAGACATGATTTTTCATCATATTAATATGAGGGAAATTATAACGTAAAATACATAATTTTTGTATAGTCAAATTCAACCCCAAAGTAGAGTCAAATTTTTGACTCCAAAATATATAAGAATTGACAAGTAAAAGTAAACGAAGAAAGAATATGTTTATTTTTTTATATTTTAATCGATCTCCTTAATGAAAATTCTGCCCTGCCCCAACACCAACCTCCACTTTCCCTATTCATGAACTCTAATTAGTTTACCCTTTTTTTTTTGTCAATAAAGGCTATTTAGAGCCCCTCTCGACTCCATAGAGAGAGAGCATCATTCATCACAAAAATTAGAAAAAGAAATGGCAAAACTTTTGAAGTTCAGAATATCTAAAGCTATCGCTAACCCTTGTACACTTCCTCAACATCCTATCCCTTCATTCTTACAAAATACACAATTCATCACCGTTGATCATCTTCTGTTCGAAGAAATGATTCATCAAAATAACGAGACACATCATGAACATTTCCCCATAATCACCTCACCCTCCTTCAAACACCACGTGTCAGTGACTCCGATAACCGCCACCGGCCAATGTAGCTCAAGGAATGGAGAAACATTCAGTACTACATCCGATGACAGCCACACTAGGTCTTGTAAATTACTCCTTTTGTTTTTGTTACACAATTATTATCTAAAGAGTGAACTTACATCCCACACTTTTTTATGAGTTATTTTAAATATTTTAAATTGTTAATTATTTTAATATATATATTTTTTTCAATATACTAGTAGGTCACCTTCGCATGAATTCAAGTGGAAAAAAGAAGAAGACAAGTGGTAACATTTTATCAAGACGAACTCTGACAATGATATAAAACAACCTCGTAGGAAAATCTCTTACTCTTTTAGCTCTGACGATTCAGACAACGATGAGATTTTAATAGAGAGAAAGACAAAAATTAGTACTAGTAAAACAAATTTTCTTATGATGATGAGCACTATGTCCTCATCATCATCAATGGATGAAAACAAGATTAATTTTACTAGTAAAAACACTAAATGGGATTATCATGAGGATATCGATATTACAAATGAAGATGAAGAAAACGAGACTGAGACATTCATATCTTCTTCTCGTAAAAGCCACGTGGAGTTTTCGGATGATTCATCTTTGAATTTTAGCCATGAGTTTGATACAATTTACAAAAATACCACTAGAAGGTGTCAAAAAAAGATTGGCTATAGCAAGAGAAGAGATCATGTCAAGAACTCGAGATCTAGATCTTCAAGGGACATGAACAATATTGGTACGTACCTAGTGTTGAATATATTATGTGATTGATTTATCGATCTAAAAGTTTAAACAGTTAGATAAAGAATATTTTTAGAGCTTGTTTGATTCGACACGAAAGTCATTTTATATTAAATTATAAATGAATTAGGTTGAAATTATAATATTACCATTTCATTTAAGAACTTAAATTGATAGAGGAATTATATTATGTGTTGACGCACCTCTTCCTCAAGCGAGTAAGTTATAAACTTAGAACCTTTTACCTACCGTCACACGTATTTATTGAAATGTATATTCATTTCATTTAAAAATTTAAATTGATAGAGAATATATCATGTATATACGTTTTAACAATTTTTTCAGGTAGAAGGTCATCAATTTCGACGTCAACGACATCATCGGACGGCGAGTTACCTCCAAGATTATCGGTGTTCAAGAAGTTGATACCTTGTAACGTGGAGGGGAAAGTAAAGGATAGTTCTGCTATAGTGAAGAAATCAGAGGACCCATATGAAGATTTTAAAAGTTCTATGATGGAAATGATTTTAGAGAAAAAAATATTTGAGAAAAATGATTTGGAGCTACTTTTGCAATGTTTTTTGTCATTAAATGCTAAGAATTGTCATGGGGTGATTGTTGAGGCTTTTTCTGAGATTTGGGAGACATTGTTTTCACCTAATCAAAATTAATGTTAGTTGTTAGGATAATTTCAAGAATTAGTACTCTATTAGTTTATTTTTAATTGTTATGTCTTTTCGAGAGTTAATGTGTATGGCTTTAGACTAATATATATTGTTTTATCATATATATTAGTAATTTGATAATGATTACAATTTATACTTCCTCCATCCAAGTTGATATTTTTTATGGAATTTTTATAAAAATTTCAGTGTTAAAAATTAATATGTTCTTCTTTTAAGTTACAAAAGATTGATGAAATTTAAATACATCCTGATATATCACGTCCTGGTTTCAGATACATTCTCAATATCTTGATATATCACTTTTCGATTTCGAATACATCACTCCACATTTCCTTTTATCATATCTTGATCTTAGATACACACTCAACATCCCGATACATCGCTTCTTGGTTTTGGATACACCACTAATGTCTCAATATATTACGTCAAAAGGGATGTATCCCACTAATTACATATATCACTCAACGTCCAAAAATATAGCGTAAAATGACGTATTCGATCAATACATCGCGTAAAGTGATGTATTCGAAAATAGGAGAAAATATTTTTTTTTGTAATTTTCAAATGATAGAAAGTTTCAAAAAATATAATAAAATAAATTATGTATTTAAATAATTTTTTTAATTATTTATCACAATCCAAACTCATGACACGTATTATTTATCTCTAGTTCTTATTTTATTTTTGTAATGTATCGCCTGGATTTTTAGAAATTTTCACCCAAAATAGTATCTAAAAAAAAGTGAAAGAAAAAAGAGCAATATACAATTAAAGATTCTCCTACCAACACAAAGCAAAAGAAGAAGGGAAGTAATGATTTTTGAAGACCAACCGAAATGATGAGAAGTTAACATTCTTGTACAAGTGGATTATGAGTTCTAATCACCAAGTAAGCAAACATAGGACCGCTCATACATGTTACTAATTTCAAATGTGTATAGTACAGGAAGACAAAATCACAAACATCGCGGATTTCACATAGTAGATACATTATGATATGCTAAATATTTCGTATGTCATGTTTAAGATCATAAGATTTAAAGACACTTTGGTATAGTCTATATATCATCAGTTTAAGACCATAAGATGTAAAACTCTTTTTTACTTTCTTAAACTCCATTCAAGATAAAATCAGCCAAACAAATAAAAACGGAGAAAGTATTTGATGCTAAGCTTCTATAACTTAGCATCAATAACTTAGCATCAAATTCCATTTTCCAAAAACAAAAAAATTAACCTAAATGAGGAACATTAATCCTTGATAAACTATGGTTATAACATGGATGAATGTTTATACTAAACTAATGAACTTATTCACGCTTCGTGTGATTATAAAAAATAATAAGTTATGAATAATTTTAGTATAATTTACATAAATCCATAGTGTAAGACCCTAAATTACATCTTATCCCTATTTTTTTTTCAATTTTACAAAAATTTCTTAAAAATCAGTCATTCGGATACATAAGTTTCATTCGGATACATTAATTGTGATACATTATAAAACTTGTATATAGCGCTTAATATGGAATATTAATGTAAATTAATTTTTTTCCTCCACAAATCACGCAAAATTGATTTTCTTTACCACAAATTATGCATAACTGATTGATATCAATCCATTCCAATCTGTAGCAACTTCGCAAAATTCAAAAATCAATTTTTCATCTTCTATCAATTTGAAATCTTGAATCTCAAATTCGCCATTATTGATGATGGAACATGCAATTCATGGTTTCAAATCATCAATTCGAAATCATCGTCAAGAATAAAAATTCGTTCAAAGCACAACAAAGAGACGATTGCTTTTTTTGATGGTTTTAGCAAATGGGTTGAATTTGTTTTCAAGAAACAATTTTGTAAATTCAGCTCTTGGAGAAAGAGATGAAGATACTGCTGTTAATGGAATTCAACACCGAAATAGGGTCATCTTTGGTGGAAGACGAAGAATAAATCAAGTGTTCTAGTTACCAAATATAACGACGAAGTGAAGTTGAATAAGGAATTATTGATACAATAAATGTGGTGAAACGAATTGAATCCTAACAGAATCAACAAACTAATAATTCAAATCTCTTCTCCTTGTTCATCGAATAATCTATTAAACTTATCGAATTATAGTGATACAACATAAACCTATTGATCTTGTTAAGACATTCCACAATATGAGAAAGTGAGGTGAGGTAAGAAAGATACAAAAATGATGAAATTGTTGTTGGTCAAAGTATTGACTTTGTGAATCTCAAATCAGTCATTGCAGGTGAGTTAGAGATCGATGAATTGAGAAAGAATTTGAAGATCTGATACATCATTGATTTGAAGAAACAAGAGACTAAATTTTCAATGTATCAGCTATGTATTGACATAACAGACAAAAGGCTGAAGAGATACATAGTGTTGATGGATCATCCATACCTTTTATAATATTGTGTAATCGTTTTTTGATTTGTGTTTTTGAGATGGATAGATTTATCAATACATTACTATATATATATATCTTGTTGAAATTGATTGTATTTCTACTAGATACATTAGATAAGTAATTGTTGCCCATAAGATATTAGGTTTGAGATCGATACACTACAGTGTGAATTGTGATAGTTGTTATGTATTAAATATATTTTGATACATTACTATTTATGTATCTTATTTTGTTTGAGAAATATTGTATTTAATAAAAAGATACATTATACATGTAATAATGTTTGAAAATTGTTGAATTATTATATTGTGTATCATGTACATATCAATTAATTTGATATATGATACTTTATCGATAGAATAGTAGGATTTATGTGTCAAGTTTATTTATTGGTTAATGTGTACAAGCACATAATCTTCAAATTTAAATAAGTCTAATATTTAACACTATAGATACATAACATTTGATTCATGGTAGATTATACAATTTGAACACAATATATTGAGCATGATGAAATTGTAATGTATCATATTGTTAAAAGGAATGCATTATACATTAATTTAAGAAAATAAAAATAACTTGATACATTAAAGATATGACTTCATGTATATCAAAAAAAGATGAATAAGAAAAAATTGAAAAAAAACCCAACAATATGATATGCTTCTCCTTCTCAACATATCGATAATGTATCAGATAGTTTCTGCGTTTGTGGGAGTCCATTAAATGCACAATAAAAACCTTGTCATAGCAAGTTTACCAACAACGACATTTAAAAGAGGACGAGATGGACTCCAAGATCTCATATTAGTATTATAAGAATTAGTTGAGTAACCTTAATATGGAATGAAGTGGTCTTACCCAGATGTATCAAAAAACATTTGAAAAAAAATGGAAGAAGAAAATAATGGTGAAGACAAAATCATACCTATTAGGATGTTCGAAATTGATTGACTTGAGAGAGAGAGAATCCTTTTGAAATAATTTGAAAATTGTAATTGCTAAAAATATGGAGTGAATTTAGGGAGAGAAAAGAGGAGTACAAACGTGAGTTTGGTTGAGGGGTCTTATGTATCTGAAATTTGTAAGAATTGGAAGAAATAAGGGATTTATGTAATATTTCAAAAAGATAGGAAAAAATAGAGAATAAGGTAAATAAAGTTGTGTATATAAGTAATTTTCCATAATTGTATTAAGTATCATATAAATGAAGATGTGTTTACAATATAATTGTTAGACCTTGATTTTTTATAGCAAAGAATAATATATAAATTTAATGCATAATTAATCTTTAGAGTTTTTACTGACATCTACTCTATAGGTTGATCATACCTTAATAATTTGCATCTTATTTTTTTGAGTCAAACTAAAATATGAAAATAATAAACATAAAGAATATATAAACAGCAAAAAAATAAATAAATCAATGTGATGATTTATAAGTAATCTAACAATATTTCTCAAAAAATAACAACAAAAATTAATGTGATAATTTCTATAAAATTTGACTATCTTTATTTATACGACTATAATTTTTAATATCAATATGATTATTAATTATTACTTTAGAAATTAGAAAAATAAAAGTTGTTAATGTAATGAAAATAAATATCACTAAAACTTTTATCAAAAATGACTTTTTAGTTTTTTAACATTTTATTTAATATAATTAATATAATTAAATAATTGAGTTTTAAATGAAGAAAAAAAGAAAATTCACAAAAGAAAATTAAAAAAAGACTATTCCAAAAATAAGAAATTTAAAAGCTACCGTTTTGCTGACACATAAAAATATATTTCTTAAATATTTCTCTTCCTTATATTCCTCTTATTACCTTTTATTTTTGTAGTATATATATATATATATATATATATATATATATATATATATATATATATATATATATATATATATATATATATATATATATAATTACCAAAAAATAAATTTTTTTAAAAATAATTGTGATAGAGATTTATCAGAATTTAAGAAGTATTTTATTTTTTAATAAATGAAGGAAATTTAGGAGAATGAAAGAAAAGTTTTAGAAAAATTAACTAATAGTATTTTATTAATGATGAAAAATAACATATTTTAATTTTTTCAACATTTTACTACAAATTAAATGAAATCAATTGAGAGAAAATTAATGGGGAGAACATATTTATGGTAATAAAAAGGAGACATAAATAAAACATATATATTTATAAAAAATTATAGAAATAGAAGGTACAAGATTAAATTATTGTAATAAGGATCAGAGGTTAAATACATTTCTTTTTAGAAAATTCTAAAAATAGAAGGTAGACAAAAGAATTTAAATAAAAATAATAATTTGTAGCAATAATAAAGAAAGATGAAAATTAATTTGTAATAATGATGAGAAATTTGATATTTTTTGGGAAATGCACAAGTACCCCTTCAATCTATGCCCAAAATTTTAGAGACACACTCATATTATATTAAGGTCCTATTACTCCCTTAACTTATTTATAAGTAATTTTCTACCCCTTTTCGGCCTACGTGACACTAGCTTGAAAAAAAAGTCAATCAGCATTGGGCCCACAAGATAGTGTCACGTAGGCCAAAAAGTGATGAAAAATTATTAATAAAATAAGTTTGGATATAGGTTGAGCGTGTACTTGTGCATTATCTCATATTTTTTTCCCGATTTAATAGATTAGAGAAAATGAAAAATTAAAATATGTAACAAAATAAATGACTGCAAATTAAACTTAAATTTTAGTTATATTACATGATTTTTTTTTTCTTTTAAAAAAAATAAATGTTTCATCAGGGTTTATTAATCAACAAAATTTAAAAATAGTACAACTATCAATTTAAAAAATGTTCCCAATAATCAAAAAGAAAAATAAACTATAGCACTAACTAAAATTCAAAAAGAGAAAAGTAAATAAACAAATGAGAAGAATGGCAAGAGCTTAAGAGGTTTGCAAACTCCATATCCAGTCTTCTTCTTCGATCAACTGTGTAAAAATTCATGGCTATCTCGACACCATCATATTCGTCCGACTTTCCTATTTTACAAACCATCTCATGTCCAACATCTAGCAATCTAATGGTATGTGTTTATATAGTATTCAAAAGTTAATGTTAATTTTTTTTTTCATAACACGTTATCAGCACGATTGTTCTATTCTTAAAAAATTATTATAGAATACAAAAAAGTACAAAAGAGATCTTGCATAAGTTATGCAATAAGGTTCTTATATATTCTAGGTATGATTTATCTTTACGTTATAATTATTTATGTGACAGATCTGGAGATACCATATGGAGTAAGTATTTAAAGTTTTATACGTTTAATTCTAATGGATTAGAAGATAATTCCTTAATTTATTTTGATAATTAAATAAACACAATTTAGTGAAAGATATGTTTTCAACATTTATATAAGGTACATGATCTATTAAACTATATCTATTAACTTCTAGTGTTGATTATAAGAAATCATTAGTCTCAGTTTTGTGTGTAATTATAATATATAATCATATTAATGATCATCAAAAGTGATAAAATTGTAATTATTTTCAAAGGCTTGAGGTTGAGCCTCATTGTGGGTAAGACAATGAATTTAAGTTATATCGCACCAAAAGAATAAGACGATGGATTTACGTCCAATCGCACCAAGATGGTAAGACATCAGACGTCTTGATGCTTTGTGATGAAAGAGTTGGATTCAAGTCCCTCATTGATTTATGGCATAAGACGTTGGGTTTGAGTCTCAATGCACCATATTGATGATATTATGATGACTAAGGGAAATATTGAGTTTTTGATAAATTAGTCATGAAATATATCTCGTTGAAGCAGATTCATTCCCCAAAGTGAATGTAGCAGTGCATAAATGTCTAAAAATAGACAATTGATTAAATGATACACATGAATATGGAATGAGGTACTAAATTATCAAAATTTGATGTACCTAGATGATTGTGTTGCATTCATGAAGAATGAGAGCCTTTGATAAATAGTAAAAATACAGATCCATTCTTTAGAGTGAATGAGGTGATAAACCACCATGTTAGATGTGAAAAAGATAGAAACCTTTGGTCAATGATGTGGTATCACCAAGAATGTTCGTCTCTAAGAAGACATTTATTATAGAAAAATTTCATGTTTTATATTCAGACTTGTATTGGACAAGAATTAGTGCAATTGAGGCACATTCTATGATAAATAAGAAGTTTACTAATTCCAATATTTTCTTAGTTTGACACGACTGTTTAAAAACATCATTAGTCTATAATGTTTAGACGAATTATAAAAAATTAAAATGGACATCAAAGGAAGAAACTAATTCTTTTCAAATGGTGAATTTTCTTGTACTGTTTGTTAGCAAGACAAGTTAATTGTGAGACCATCATATACGAAAATTGAGATTGAATCCTCTGCATTGTAGGAACGTATACAAATATTTGTGGACATATTCATCCACCAAGTGAATTGTTTAGATACTTAATGGTCCTAATAGATGTTTCTTCTTGATGGTCTCATGTGTGTCGATTGTTAACTCGCAACTTGATGTTTGTGAAAAATGATGGCACGAATAATACGATTACATGCATAATTTTCTGATAATCAAAGTAGCATATTTAGTGATGGTATCACGACTTACCTTTAGAAGAGGTAGAGTAATTGAGGAAAAAAATATTTGAAATGTACTCTTAGAGTATTAAAGTTGAACTTTTCTCATACAATAGTAATAAATTGAGAATTTACAAAAGCAAAAAGGCACATGACATAATAAACTTAGAGTTTACAAGTACAATTAATTTATTAGTTGGCATGAATAATTTGGTCATCCCAAAGATATGCATAGTGAGTAATGACATACATTGAAAAACTAGAAGATTCTTCAAGAGTTCTTTTGTTGTTTGTTCTCATGACTAGTTGATTAGATCAACTAATGTTGAGATTAAATCTCTAAATTCTGAAAAATAAAAAAAGGTGAATATAGGCACGTTCACCTACCATGTGATATGCTAAAAAGATGCATCAATAAGATAATCACATGTGCGTTTGTTGTCAACTTGCAGTTTGACATTCGCAAAATTGTTTGTGCAAGATAATTGAGCTAAAAACACAACTTTCAGAATATGAAATCAAGACAATTCACCTTGATAATATTGATAAATATATAAGATGATGTGACATTAAATGTCACACATAGTGAATCATTGCTTATGAAAATAAAGTTTTATGTGTTGATCTGAAATATGATATTACATACAGACGTAATTGTGTGAATCAAACCAATAATTTATGGTCAATTTTTCTGTTAATTGGTTTATGATCAGGGACCAAATAGTTTTCATCTGATAATTTTGATTTGCAATATATGATTAATGAATATACTATGCTGCACAAAGATAAATTCTCCAAAAGATTGAGGTATATGTTAGTTTGTCTAACATAAGGGGGAGATTAGAAGCCACACAAAAGTTGTAAATACTCCTGTTTAATGTCCAATAGAGTCTATGACATGCATGAAGCATGATAGACTAATCAATTCTAAATAAAATAATCCTTGAAAAAGAGGGAGGATCAAAGAACCAGAATGATCATAATAAGGATACAATGTGCTCTTGGATCCAGAATGATCATAATAAGGATACAATGTGCTCTTGGAGAGCCTACGACATAACATTTTATAAAACCTCATGAGATGGGTAGCTAACTAAAAATAATGAAGTGATGAGATCTCAACAAGTTATGTCTATTGTGAATTGAAACAAAATTATATATCATTTACGATATTTTTGATACAATAGCGCGCAATATTGTAAAAGATTATGAGGATATGAATTATACATCTATTAAAGCATGCTTGTGTAGAAATAATTATCAAGTGAAAAGTGAAATGATGCATCTTGGTAAACGTAAAACTTATTTGACTTGCAATCTAGGCACTGAAAGATGTCATACGTCTAATATTGAATGTTGTTACTTGAGTATAAACGTGAGTTTGGTTGAGGGGTCTTATGTATCTGAAATTTGTAAGAATTGGAAGAAATAAGAGATTTATGTAATATTTCAAAAAGGTAGGGAAAAAATAGAGAATAAGGTAAGTAAAGTTGTGTATATAAGTAATTTTTCCATAATTTTATTAAGTATCATATAAATGAAGATGTGTTTGCAATATAATTGTTAGACCTTGATTTTTTATAGCAAAGAATAATATATAAATTTAATGCTTAATTAATCTTTAGAGTTTTTACTGACATCCACTCTATAGGTTGATCATAATTTAATAATTTGCATCTTATTTTTTTGAGTCAAACTAAAATATGAATAAACATAAAGAATATATAAACAACAAATAAATAAATAAATCAATGTGATTATTTCTATATAATCTAACAATATCTCTCAAAAAAAATAGCAACAAAAAAACTAATGTGATGATTTCTATAAAATTTGACTATCTTTATTTATAAGACTATAATTTTTGATATCAATATGATTATTAATTATTACTTTAGAAATTAGAAAAATAAAAAGTTGTTAATGTAATGAAAATAAACATCATTAAAACTTATATTAAAGAAATGACCTTTTAGTTTCTTAATATTTTATTTAATATAATTAAAGAATCGAGTTTTAAATGAAGAAAAAAAAATAAAATCCAAAAAATAAAATTAAAAAATAAAAAATCAATTATTAATTAATAATCAGTTATACTTTTCCAAAAATAAGAAATTTAAAAACTACCGTTTTGCTTACACATAAAAATATATTTCTTAAATATTTCTCTTCCTTATATTCCTCTTGTTACCTTTTATATATATATATATATGTATATATATATATATATATATATATTTATTTATTTATTTTCACCAAAAAAAACTAAAATCCAGCCACTCAAAAAAAGATGAAGTTTAAAATTAAAAAAAAATAAAAAAATTTAAAAATAATTACGATAGAGATTTATCAGAATTTAAGAAGTATTTTATTTTTTAATAAATGAAAGAAATTTAGGAGAATGAAAGAAAAGTTTTAGAAAAATTAACTAATAGTATTTTATTAATAAAGAAAAATAAGATATTTTAATTTTTTCAACATTTTACAACAAATTAAATGAAATTAATTAAATTAACGGGGAGAACATATTTTTGTTAATAAAAAGGAGACATAAATAAAACATATATATTTATAAAAAAAAAAAATATAGAAATAGAAGGTACAATGTTAAATTATGATAATAAGGATTAGAGTTAAATACATTTCTTTTTAGAAAATTATAAAAGTAGAAGGTAGAAAAAAGAATTTAAATAAAATTAATAAATTGTAGCAATAATAAAGAAAGATGAAAATTAATAAATTGTAATAATGATGAGAAATTTTATATTTTTTGGGAAAATGCACAAGTACCCCCTCAACCTATGCCCGAAATCTCAGAGACACACTTATACTATACTAAGATCCTATTACCCCCTGAACTTATTTTATAAGTAATTTTCTACCCCTTTTCGCCCTACGTGGCACTAGCTTGAAGAAAAAGTCAACCAGCGTTGGACCCACAAGATAGTGCCACGTAGGCCAAAAAGGGATGAAAAATTATTAATAAAATAAGTTCAAGGGGTAATAGGACCTTAGTATATTATAAGTGTGTATCTGAAATTTCGGGTATTGATTGAGCGTGTACTTGTGCATTATCCCATATTATTTTTTTCGATTTCATATATTAGAGAAAATGAAAAACTAAAATATGTAACAAAATAAATGAGTGCAAATTAAACTTAACTTTTAGTTATATTACATGAAATCTTTTTTTTTTTTTAAAAAACAAATGTTCATCAGGGTTTATTAATCAACAAAATTAAAAAATAGTACAACTACCAATTTTTAAAATGGATCGATTCTCAATAATCAAAAGGAAAATAAACTATAGCACTAACTAAAATTTAAAAAAAAGAATAGTAAATAAACAAATACAGAAGAATGGCAAGAGCTTCAGAGGCTTGCAAACTCCATATCCAGTCGTCTTCTTTGATCATCTGTGCAGAAATTCATGGCTATCTCGACACCATCATATTCGTCCGACTTTCATCTTTTACAAACAATCTCATGTCCAACATGTAGCAATCTAATGGTATGTGTTTATATAGTATTCAAAAGTTAATGTTAATTTTTTTTTCAAATTCTCTAATTAAGTGTAAAGAATAAATTTTCTTAAAATTTTACAATTAAAAAAATATTTTTAAGGTTAGAATTTGATAACTGAAGCTTTTATGTATGATTTAACGAGGGAGTGATTAAATACTATGCTTTAATATTCTGTAAGAATATTAAATTGTTATAAACAATTTGTATTATAGTGAATGTCTAATTATATCGAGTCCTTGTAGGATATGGTTAGCAATTCTACTTGGGGACCAAGTAAGGTTTTCCCTATAAATAAAGGGTTTTCCTTCATTGTAAATAAGATTTGTGAAAGATCTATGAAACCTTGAATATACTTGAAGATGAATAAGAAGTCTTCTCTCTTCTCCCTAGTTTCTTCTTCTTCTAAATTATATAATTTAATAACACGTTATCAGCACGATTGTTCTAATCTTAAAGAATTATTATAGAAGACGAGAAAAGTACGAAAGAGATCTTGCATAAGTTATGCAATAAGATTCTTATATCTTCAAGGTATGATTTATCTTTACGTTATAATTATTTATGTGACAGATCTGAAGTTACCATCTGGAGTAAGTATTTAAAGTTTTATACGTGTAACTTTAATAGATGAAAAGATATTTCCTTAATTTATTTTAATAATTAAATAAACACAATTTAGTGAAAGATATGTTTTCAACCTTTATATGAGGTTCGTGATCTATTAAAACTATATCTATTATCTGCTACTGTTGATTATAAGAAATCATTAGTCTCGATTTTGTGTGTAATTATAAAATATAATCATATTAATGATCATCAAAAGTGATAAAATTGCAATTATTTTCAAAGGTTTGAGGTTGAGCCTCATTGTGGGTAAGACAATGAATTTAAGTTATATCGCACCAAAAGAATAAGACGATGGATTTACGTCCAATCGCACAAGAGGGTAAGACATCAAAAGTCTTGATGCTTTGTGATGAAAGATGTTAAATTCAAGTCCCTCATTGATTTATGGCATAAGACGTTGGGTTTGAGTCTCAATGCACCATATTAATGATATTATGATGACTAAGGGAAATAATGAGTTTTTGATAAAATTAGTCATGAAATATATCTCGTTGAAACAGATCCATTCCCCAAAGTGAATGTAGCAGTGCATAAATGTCTAAAAGAAGACAATTGGTTAAATGATGCACATGAATATGGAATGAGGTACTAAGTTATCAAAATTTGATGTACTTAGATGATTGTGTTCCATTCATGAAGAATGAGAGTCTTTGATAAATGTTAAAAATACAGATCCATTCTTTAGAGTGAATGAGGTGATAAGCCATCATGCTTGTCTGTCTCTAAGAAGACATTTATTATAAAAAATTTTCATGTTTTATCTTTAGGCTTGTATTGGACAAGAATTAGTGCAATTGACGCACATTCTATGGTAAATAAGAAGTTTACTAATTTTAATATTTTCTTAGTTTGTCACGATTGTCTACGACATTGTTAGTCTATAATGTTTAGACGAATTACGAAAAATTAAAATGGATATCCATGGAAAAAACTAATTTTTTTAAATGGTGAATTTTCTTGTACTGTTTGTTAGCAAGACAACTTAATTGTGAGACCATCATATACGAAAGTTTGAGATTGAATCCTCTGCATTGTACGAACGTATACAAATATTTATGGACATATTCATCCACCTAGTTGTTTCTTCTTGATGGTCTCATGTGTGTCGATTGTTATCTCGCAACTTGATGTTTGCGAAAAATGCTGGCACGAATAATATGATTACATGCATAATTTTCTGATAATCAGAGTAGTCTATATAGTGATGGGATCACGACTTACCTTCAGAAGAGATAGAGTAATTGAGGAAAAAAATATTTGAAATGTACTCTCAAAGTATTAAGTTGAACTTTTCTCATATAATAGTAATAAATTGAGAATTTACTAAAACAAAAAGGCACATGACATAATAAATTTGGAGTTTACAAGTACGAATAATTTATTAATTGGCATGAATAATTTGGTCATCCCAAAGATGTGCATACTGCGTAATGAACATACATTGAAAAACTAAAAGATTCTTGAAGAATTCTTTTGTTGTTTGTTCTCATGACAAGTTGATTAGATTAACTAATGTTGAGATTAAATCTTTAAATTCTGAAAAATAAAAAAGGTAAATATGAGCCCGTTCACCTATCATGTGATATGATAAAAAAGATGCATCAATAAGATAATCACCTGTGTGTTTGTTGTCAACTTGCAGTTTAAGATTCGCAAAATTGTTTGTGCAAGATAATTGAGCTTAAAGCACAACTTTCAGAATATGAAATCAAGATAATTCACCTTGATAATATTGATAAATGTATAAGATGATGTGACATTAAATGTCACACATAGTGAATCATTGCTTATGAAAATAAAGTTTCATGTGTTGATCTGAAATATGATATTACATACAAACGTAATTGTATGAATCAAACCAATAAGTTATGATCAATTTTTCTGTTAATTGGTTTATGGTCAGGGACCAAATAGTTTTCATCTGATCATTTTGATTTGCAATATATGATTAATGAATATACGATGATGCACAAAGATAGATTCTCCAAAAGATTGAGATATATGTTAGTTTGTCTAACATAAAAGGGAGATTAGAAGCCACAAAAAAGTTGTAAATACTCCTATTGAATGTCCAATAGAGTCTATAACATGCATGAAGCATGATAGACTAATCAATTCTAAATAAAATAATCCTTAAAAAAGGGGGAGGACCAAAGAATCAAAATGATCATAATAAGGATACAATGTGCTCTTGGAGAGCCTACGACATAACACTTTATAAAACCTCATGAAAGGGGTTGCTAACTAAAAATAATGAAGTGATGGGATCTCAATAATTTATGTCTATTGTGAATTTAAACAAAATGATATATCGTTGATGATATCTTTGATACAATAGCGTGCAATATTGTAAAAGATTGTGAGGATATGAATTCTACATCTATTAAAGCATGCTTGTGTAGAAATAATTATCAAGTGAAAAGTGGAATGATGCATCTTGGTAAGCGTAAAGCTTATTTGACTTGCAATCTAGGCACTAGAAGTTGTCATACATCTAATATTGAATGTTGTTACTTGACAAAATTAAATATCCAATGGATTCAAAATCTAAAGCATATACAAGTTTTTGGAAAACTCGTTTTTCATCCTCATAAGGATTAAATAGATTCAAAATGGATAGAGCATATACAAGTATTATTATGCAAGTTGATGAATAAAGTTGGAACTCTTGGCAATAGATTATTTGCTTAAAGAATTTGAAGTAAGGAACTTACAGAAATCTTTGACCCGGAAGGGAAGATTTATAAAAGCAGGTAAAAGAAAGCATATTTCGTCAATGTTTTTCTACACTCATAAGCTCCCAATAATGGTGATATCAACATGCAAGAGGTCTGTTCAAGTAATATTATTGTTGATTTATTCACCAAGTCTCTACCAACTACAACTTTCAAGAAGATGGCGCACAAACTTGAAAAACGAAGATTCTAGTCTCTAAATTAATGTTGTCATTAGAGGGAGTTAATACGCAATGTACTCTTTTTTCCTCACAAGGTTTTGTCCCACTGGGTTTTCCTTGTAAGGTTTTTAATGAGGCATTCATAATGCATATTATTAGATATGTGTACTCTTTTTTTCTTAACTAGATTTTTTTCTTACTAGATTTTATCTAGTAAGGTTTTAACGAGACACATAATCTAACGACATTCAAGGGGGAGTGTTATAAACAATTTGTATTATAGTGAATGTCTAATTATGTGGAGTCCTTGTAGGATATGGTTAGGAATCCTACTTGGGAACCAAGTATGGTTTTCCCTATAAATAAAGGGTTTTCCTTCATTGTAAATAAGATTTGTGAAAGATCTATGAAAGCTTGAATATACTTGAAGATTAATAAGAAGTCTTCTCTCTTCTCCTTACTTTCTTCTTCTTCTTCTAAATTTATATAGTTTCATAACATAAATAATATTTTATGCTTTAAAATAAAAAAAAGCTAAAAAAAAAATCTCAAATAAATAAATAAAAAATCCAGCCCTTAGAGACATGCCACATCAACGATTATAGATTCAGATTTATATATATGCAGATTATTATTCTTTCGTTCCCTCTCGTGTCTGGTATTGAATAATTGCAGTAACATAGTCAAATGCCAATGTAATATAATAATGTTAAATTTTGTATATAAAAAACGGTTATAATTTGTTATATCATGGAAGATATGAATGTTTATTTATTCAATTTTATACATTAGTTGTAAGCTGCTTATTGGATGGATTGAGCTAGCTGATTTATGCTTAACAACATGATTCATCACATATCAATTTTTAAATATACTAATTTACTAGACAATTAATAATCTATCAGTTAGTTCAATATTGAATTAGTAATTAACATAGGGCCATCGAGCTGTGTTGGGTTTTAAAAGGTGTGAATGAAAAATGAAGAGTTCGACTTTTATAAAGAGTTATGACTTTTATGAAATGTTGCGATTTTTATGAAAAGTTATGACTTTATGAAAAGTTGCGACTTTTATGAAATGTTCTGGTCTTTTCTAAAGACTGTGACTTTTCCGGTAAGGCACAATAAGAATTTTTCACACTACGCTTTGTTTTCTATAAATTGAGGGATTTCATCCCATTTTAAGGAAGAATTTCTTGACTTCTTCTACTGCTACTATATAAAGTATTCAAAGTGTACTTTATTTTCGGTGAGTGGCTCGCTGAAACAACGTCTTGTGTATCAATAAACTGGTGACTGAAATCATTTTATCCTAGGAGGATATATTCCAAATCAAATCTCGGATACTAGAGAAGAATAATTTCTTAAGGGACACTGTGCATTCATTGGGCTTGATCTTCTTTCTGTTTTTCCATATTCTAGTATATGTTACGGATTTTAGATTTGTGAATTAATTTTTGTGCTTCTGTCGTTCACTGGTTCATTAAATTTTGGTAACTTCGTATTTCTACAAAGTTTGTTGGAATCAGTAAGATTCTTTAAACATAGATTGACAGCAATTCTTCTTTAAGAAAAAATTTTATATATATTTTTTCTAATAAGTTACTGATTCTAGTTTATCTACTAGTTTTAATTTTCTATTTGTGAAAATGTTCTTAAACTTTGTTGTGCCTAATCAAGTTCTTCAAAATTTTATTCTAAGTATCTTAGGAATACAAGATGAACAACAAATTGTTGATAAGCCAAAGCAAGACTTCTCCGTGGGAACCCTCCGGTAAAGGAGGTCTGTCTAGTCAAATAGGCTTCTAATAAGAAATTTGCTCATTCATTACTTGTGAGTCACAGGCCGAAACTCCAACAGAACCTGGAGCATGAACGAATCTTCTAGAAAGGAGTTTGATGGGTTGGAAGGACTCGGAAGAGGAAGTGGCTCCTCGAATCCCAGAGCATCACCCTCCGCTTCTCGATGACGACACCCGTCGAGCGGAGCTCGCGAGTAGGTTAAGAATCCTTTTATGGGGAAAAGATTATAGAGAAGAAATGATAGACGGTATTTGCTCAATCATCTCATTCTCTTTTTCTTCATTTTCACTTACCAATATATTGATCTTCAATCAAACAAAACAATTTTCTTTAGCTCTACTTAAGTTGATAATTATGTAGTTGGAAATCATAGTGAGAAATATATGAAAATCTAAATTTTGAGGACGCATGGACATAACATTTATTTAACAAATATACTTACAATACTAAATACATACGGTAGTTTTTTTAGGCACGGTTTATCCAATAAGAAAACTTACGAATTAATTTGTACACTTATTATTAATCCGATAATTCAATACCTACCATTAATGTTCTGAACAAAATTTCAAAAGTCAAGCTAAAAAGCAACGTTTATATATTATCCCTTTCAATGATGAAAATACTAAGCTACAAAAGGATGATGATGATTGCAAATGTATCATGAAAACAGTAATTTCTTATTTGTAACAAGGTGGAGTTATCTTAACTCTTAAGCAAGAAGGTAAAGATTAATTAACTTAAGATAAAATGGTATTTTACTAGCTAGTTATCTTGATTATATTTATATCTATACATCATGTCAACAAGGAATCAAAAGTAAAA
This sequence comes from Solanum chilense, assembly GCA_032847665.1. Lineage (NCBI taxonomy): Eukaryota > Viridiplantae > Streptophyta > Magnoliopsida > Solanales > Solanaceae > Solanum > Solanum chilense. The sequence continues at coordinate 7,328,042 of CM064965.1, forward strand.
CTAAGGGTAGTTAGTAAGGATAAGAATGAAATGAGAAAGAGATCAGGAAGGGATGATGTATTAGACTTGGAAGATTTCTTTAAACTTGACAGTTCTCAAGTAATATGGTATACTTATTTTTTAAAGGGAAAAAGTTTCGTATTTTAATGTTGATCGAAATTGTTGTTACGATATCAAACTTATATAGAATTCTTTATTCCCTGCACTATTTAATAGTGCATTTTAAAGGTATATATGTGCCCACGTTTACACACTACTATTTACAATTATGCAATATTTTTTTTATCATTTTTTATATATCTTTAAAATACACTATTAAATAGTGTAGAGATAAAAAGTCCTCCAAGATTTATATCATTACAATAATTTAGATCAAAGTTTAGATATATTACATACCTTTTCTCTTTTTAAGAGTCCGGAGCGTAAAGGGTACAAAATATTAACAAAAATTCCAAAACGGTATATAAAATTTTTATATTAACCAAAACGACAAAATTGCTGCAACAACAACGATTTACTCCACCGGAAAAAGCAAAATCGCTGACACTGCAGCGATTTTGCAAAATGTGATTTTTTTTTAAAATAATTGAAATCGCTACTAGGCAACGATTTTTATTTTTTTGCAAAAGATTTTTTTTTTAAAATCGCTGCCTAGACAGCGATTTTCCTTATTTTTATTTTTTTTTTTTAAAAAAAATAAAATTGAAAATCGCTGCCTAGGAGCGATTTCAATTTAAAAAAAAAAGAAATTCACATTTTGCAAAGAAATTCACATTTAAGCTATATTTCATATAAAAATAAAGGGTACCAATTTCAAATTGAATTGTAACATTTTAATTGACTAAATGTTTTCTAATAGATGCTTGTTCCTCAAGTTGTAATGGCTTTTAATATATTATGGTATAATCTTGAAAGTGATAGTTGCAACAAAGAAGGGGACTAGGGTCATGAATCATGATGTGCTACTTCTTAGGAATTTAGTAACTTTCACATAGATATTATATTTATATTGATAAATCTCTTATATATATAAGAAATATTAATTAAGAGTTCAGTAACAAATTATTTTTCGATTCAAGAGTGGAAGTGGAACTTGCTTAAGGTTGAAGGTTCCATTCCGATCCTCTTGAACATTTAATAATATGGTTTTTAAATTTAATTTTGAAATAACTTAAAATTTATATCTTAATTCGCCTGAACAAATAATTATCACATAAAGTCAACACTGAAATTATCTCGAATTTTTAAAAAAAATATCTTAACTTTGCAATCGTCCTATTTCCCCACTAAATAATTTTGAATAGATATAATTATATCATTTTTCGCCCACCTGACATAGAGAATGGTGTGCACTATCTCAAAGACAGTGAACAATCTATAATAAATAATATAATATTATTTTTAATAAGTACTTTATTATAAAATATATTTTCTTATTTTTTAATCTTATTTTAACTTATTTTCCTTTTTATTTTTCTTTCTCTTTCTTCTTTCGTCGTTCTTCAAAAATTCATTCTCATCTCCATCCATTAAAGCTTCTTACTTTCAATGTCATCATTCTTATTACAACTTCATCTTCTTCTTTTTTATTACTATTAATTTTACTCTCTTTAATTTTAAAATTTTATCTAAGTATTTTCTTAAATTTCAAACAATTTGATAAACCCATTAGATTTCAAGATGATTAGGAAGTATCATATAATTTTTTATATCCGATTTCAATTAATTTCTTTCAATTTTTGGGAACTAATTGATTCTTTTAAATTATCATTTTTAATTTTGAATTTATATGAAAATGAGCAGTTTATGATACCTTCTAAATTTTCTAAGAAAAATAATTAATTTTTCTATTAGTAATTCAATAAAGTATAAAAAATAATATGATTTTTTATAAAGAATTGACTAGAAAAAGAAAAAGAAAACAAAAACTGGGAGTAGGATTCAATTTGACATGGGGTGTAGGAGGTGAAGAAAAAAAAGATAATGAGAAATGAATCACTTGAAAGTGGGATGTGGGAGATGATGTGAAATTTAAGATAAATTAAAATTAAAAGTCAAAAAGTAAGAAATACAAATATAGTTAAAAAAAAAGATAAAGGAAAAACTTAAGATTAAAAATATACATTTTAAATTAAATTAACATGTGTCATATAATGATGGGTGTGTAAACACACTTTCTTCTTAAAACTTGAGGCTAATCAAAAAATGGTACAATAGTATATATTCAAAATTGTTTAATGGAGTAATAGAACAGTTATAAAGTTAAAATTTATTTTTACAAATTTGAGACAACATTAATGATCACTTTATATCTTTTCTCCGAAAATATTTAACTATGAAAGAGATGCGTATGGCATGGCTAGGATTCCCTTACACATGCTATGATGATTTGTTTATTGTTAATTTAGTTTAATATATGCTAATTAATTAGTGTCATGTTTATCCCGACAACTTATGGCCCTGTTTCCCATCTTCAAACTTGGGATTTTAAATCCTAATTAACACCTAATGAGGATTGGATCAAAACACCTAGATAATCAAAATTATCCCACTAATTGTGTTTTGTTTAATGTCAAAGGTATCTTTTATCACGTGGCACAGTCATAACTACATCCTTTAACATTTTTAATTTTTTTTTTAATTGAAAGAAAGTTTTATCCTTTAGGGATTCTTTATTTAATTATATGGATTAACTAAACCTTAATTAACTTTAGACAGCTTTATATATTATCTAATTTAGTCCATCTCTGTGAACAGCTATTGATCCAATAAAACACATGACATTCCACTAATCATAGTATTTCCAAGACCAAGGGATGGTATACCACAATTACTAGGTTGCTAGATCTTTTTATCAGCTTTTTTGTATGAAAAGACTAAATGTATTTTTAGATTAAATTATTAATTGAAAGTGTTTTTAGATGATTTTTACAGTCTTTTTTAATCCTAGAATAATGTGTGCATCGGGTAAATCTTAAGGGGTTGTTTGGTATAAAAATTAGTAATGTAAAGATTAATAATATAGGGATTAGTGATGCAGAGATTGGTAATGTAGGGATTAATAATGCAAGGACTATTTTTATCAAGTGTTTGGTTCATTGTTTCTTACCTAATTTTTTGTGTGGTTTAAAAGTTTTTGAAAAAAAGATCTTTCCAATTATACTTTAGAGTTATTATGAGATTTTTTATTTAATGTTATTGAGTCAATGTAGATAATTAACAAAGAATATTATTTTTTATAACATTTTTAACTAGCTAGGAGAATAAAAAATTTATTGTCATATTCACTATTTTCTCACTTAAATTATTTGAGAATAAATAATTGTCATCTTAATAATATCTCAAAAGGTCACACAACTATAATGATTTATAAAGAAAATTTATTGAACTTTGTTTTGTATCAATAAATTTTAAAAAAATCTTTATCATAAAAGTAAAATAAAAATAAAAATAAATATAGCAAAATAAATTAAACTATTTTTATACTCGAGATATGTGTGTGTATATATATATATATATATATATACACACACACACACACACACTCACACACACACTCTTGTTTCAGACTAATTGTATAATGTTTAATGGACTTTCTTTAAGAGACAGTATTTTACTTATGAATTGTTCTTAAATTCATACATCAACATTAGCATATTAGTCGGATTATAATATTTTATATTAATAATAAATAGATTAATTAACTCATATTTAGAATCAAAAAATTATATTTAAATAATAAAATTTGTAAATATTTAAATAAATTTATTAGTATAAATATAAAATATAAAAATAAAAAATATAAACAAAATGATTAAACGGATTTGAGGGATTTTTGTCTTTACCTAGATTAGTCCCATGGTATTATAGCTAATACCACCAAATGGAAGGTATTAGTTATCCTTAGATTGATAGTACATAGACTCAAAATTCCTACCAAACATAGTATTAAATAATACAACACATAATACTTGGACTATTTACTCCCTACCAAACGACCCCTTTTTGTATAATACTCTGCTAACATACAAAAGAATGTAAACTGCATTAGACAAGCTCGACTCATAAGATATTGACGGGATCGATCCCTGGATGGTGTTGAAGGAAATGCCAAAACAATATATTCTAACAAACAAACTAGTTAATTAGCTAAAACCTAAAGCTATTAAGTAATTAGCTTTCTAGCTATATATCCAATTAATCTAGACAAGTTTCATGGCCTTAAATTTTCAATCCCTTTACCGTTTCCCAAATTTAACTAAATTATATATATAGAATATTCCAACCAATTGACTATGAAATCAGACCAATACGTAGGAATAAAATCTGCGTATATTTTATTATCCACCTCAAAATTTTACTTTTGAAATTACATTAAATATATTATTGTTGGATCTGAAAAATACATGTGAGCATCAAGATAGAAAGAATGAGTAGCTAGCTCTATAAATAAAGTCCCAACAACTAACATTTTCTTCAAAGTATTCCTTTCTTCACTTTCTAGTTATATGTTCACTTTAATTTCATTTTCTACATTAGTAAGCAAAACCAATATATAACAAGAGAGAATAGGAAAAGGGATTAAATATGAAAGGCAACAAGGTTGATGATCAAATGGAACTCATCTCTCACTTCTATCCTCAAATTTTCTCCCAACTAGCACAACAACAAGGTTAGAATTACAACTTCAACTTTAATTTCTTATTGTAGAATTAGTTGTAGTTTTTTTTAAAGGAAAAGGATCAGATTTACCTTTGTACTCTTCAAACAAAGTTATATTCACTATTCTTTATACTTTCAATAGTCCAACTTTTATCAGCACATATTTACTCTTGAACTGTTTTAATTCTCCTATACACACACTTTTATTAATTAAACATTACTTTTATCTCTTTAGAAGAGACGGTGAAACCGCGAAGGAGAAGGAAGAAGAACAAAGTTGAAGGGAGAGACAACACTAGTGAAGTTGTGATGAGGAAGAGGAAGTTGCTAAGTGAAGAACAAGTTAATCTTCTTGAACAAAGTTTCGGGGACCAACACAAGCTAGAGACGGAGAGGAAGGCCAAGCTTGCTTCTGAGCTTGGCCTTGATCCACATCAAGTCGCGGTGTGGTTCCAAAACAGGAGGGCTAGATGGAAGAACAAGAAACTCGAGGAGGAATATTCCAAGTTAAAAACTCAACATGAGGATACCATCATTGAGAAATATCGTCTTGAAACTGAGGTACATATGTGGCCCTTGATGTATCACCACTATTATAATTATTGGTAATCGAGTAAAATGAAAAAGTTCATTAATATTTTGATGTCTTAATAATTATTAGTATGACTTAGAGTAAGTTGTATCATATATGTATGCCTTTTCTCTATATATAAATTTTCATTTAAAAAATTTAAAAATTATAGATATTCAGTTCATCGAAGATTTATTAGTTTGACCCTCATACTCAAATTGTGCATTTTCTTGTCAGGTGTTAAAGATGAAAGATCAATTGTGTGAAGCAAAAAAGAAGATAGAAAGGCTATTATTGGAACGTAAAATTGATATTTCAAGTAATAATAGCCCAACTTCATCAATATTCTCAATGGAACAATCACATTTTAGTCTTGGGGAGTTTGGAATGGAAGGGCAATTAATGGATAATAATATGTTGTTTATTGCTGATTATCAGAGCACTTATATGACTCTTTGGGATGATTAGAATGGGCTTAAGTTTATAATTTTATGATGTATTATATTATCATCATCCATGTATAAGTTTTAAATGTAGAAATATGTACATTCTTTCTTTTGCAACTTGTTTGTGGTAATTAACTACTCCCTTTATTTTATTTTATTTTATTTAACCTATATTAACTGGACACTCTTTTAAAAACAAAATTAACCTCATTAAAAATTCGATCTCTAGTGTTTTGTATAGTTATTTAATAAGATAGTATAAAAGAAAATTACTTTTAATTTGCTAAAATGAACAAATACTTCATTCGATTCATATTATTTGACCTATGTTAACGTGACACACTTTACTAAAACTTTAACTAGAGATGTATTTTAATAAACTAGCATTATTCACGGTGTTTTGAAACTCCAAAATTGACAAATAAAACAAAACATTTGTTTTTATACTAAAACTAATTAATAAAATTAAACGAGTAAAAGACATTTTCTTTTTCTTTTGGATTAGGAGATCATTTGATTCATAGTACTCCCTTTGTTCATTTTTATTTGTCATGTTACACTTTTCGAAAGTCAATTTGGCTAATTTTAAAAGTTAAATTAGATTACATTAATTTAATATTTTAAACAAAAAAATTAGATATTAAAAACTATACGAAAAGTACTATACATTGCAATTTTTTGCATATCAATAAGATGACATATTGTAAAGTTTTAGTCCAAATATTTATAATTTGACTCTAAAAATGAAAAGTATGACAATTAATAGTGAACGGAGGAGTATAAAATATTGAATTATTTAATTTCGTGGTTTGTTGATTTTGTAAGTCTACTACATTACATACACTCCCCATAGATGGCTCAAATTAAGGTGACAATTATGGACGGTTCAATTCAAAGGTTTTAAAAAAACTAAAAGAAGAGAATTTGTAAAATTAGACCACTTATTTTAAAATATATATTAAAAAAGATAAAATGCACCACTTATTTTCAAAAGGGATAATACATATAGGTCAAAATAATATTTTGTATATACTTAAGTGGATTCCAAATGTGAGGCTTAAATATCAAGGACGGATTTAAGGTATGTTACATGTGTGAGTTCTAAAGAGAATTCATTAACTTTCGTGTTGATTCTCTAGTTATATTAAAAAATCTATTAAATACATATGATTTCTTTTACCCTTCTTAGGAGTTTTCACACCTTTTGCTCCTATGGTGACTCGAAGTCGTAATTTCTGGATTGAAAGTGAGAGATGCTTATCATCCGAGCAATTTCCTTTCATCAAATACATACGAATTATTTGTTGGGAGTCCATGAAAAATTTGTTTCTTGGTCTAAAGGTGGAAATGGAACTTGCTTAAGCTTGAACATTTGTTTAGGGCTGGGTATAAACACCGGAAAACCGAAACACCGTACCGAATCAAATTTTTTTAGTATTTCGGTTTCGATTTTTTGGTTTTCAATTTGGTATTCGGTATATGTTTTTGTATTTTTCTGTATTTTGGTTCGGTTTTCAGTATGTAATTTTGTGTTATTCGGTATTTCGGTTTACCGAAATATATTATATTATAATATATATTATATTATTTATTAATGTTAAATAATAAATATTATAATTTAAAATAAAAAATTAAAAGATAAAGACACTTTTTGATGTAACTATCCAATTAAGCAGGTCCATTAAAAAAATCAAAATGACAAAACCAAACCGAAATAATAAAAACCGAACCGAAATAATAAAAACTGAACCGAACCAAATTATTTCGGTTCGGTGTTCGGTACACATTGTACAAGAATCGAAAACCGAAAAAAAAAAACAAAACCGAACCGAATTACCGAATGCCCACCCCTACATTTGTTCCTCTTGGACACTTTTAGTAAAATTCTTCAATATTCTAAATCGTGAAAAATTTATAAACTTAAATCAGAATTCGTCTCGATAAGTAACATCTAGATTGGAAAAATTGAACTTTGATAAATATGCGCATGGTGTGGCTAGGATTCCCTTTCACATGCTTCGATAATTTGTTTATTGTTAATTTATGCTAATTAATTGGTGTCATGTTTATCCCGACAACTTAAGGCCTTGTTTCCCATCTAAAAACTTGAGATTTTAAATCCTAATTAACACCTAATAAAGATTGGATCAAAACACCTACTTACTTCATGGCTAATCAGAATTATCCCACTAATTGTATTTTAATGTTTTTATCATTACTATACTAATGTCAAAGTTATCTTTTATCACATGGCACAGTCATAAACATAAAGTGTACCCTAACTACTTTACATTATTTTAAGAAAGTTTTATCTTTTAGTGATTCTTAATTATTTGATTATATGAATTAATTAACTACACCTTGTTCAATCATTTCTTCCAAGTGCCCTTCTTTGTGGACAACTATTGCTCCACTAAAACACACCTAACATCCCACTGATCCTAGTATTTCCAAGACCAAGGGATGCTACTACACATTATTAGGATACTATAAAACTTTTTCCTCTATATAAAATAAGCTAGTTACTTGATAAATGTAGTGTTATCTAGTGGTGAATCTTTTAATCATAATTGTGGCCTTAATTTGAACCATATTAATCTACAAGGAGTGTAATGTAGTAATCCAATACTAGAGTAAAAATATTCATTAAGCAAAACAAATATGGTATGTAAACCCCTTCCCCCTCCCACACACACTCGAAATAAATAAAAATTTTACTTGATTTTTATATTAAAAATGTACTTTACTCCATTCGTTTTGGAGGATAAAGGTGTTCTAGCTTATATTAGGGTGATAAAAGGATATAATACGATGGAGTCAAAACTCCGAAGAGAATAAGGGAGTAGACTCAGAACATTGTTGAGATGGGGTTGTACCAAGAATAAGATCTTAGTCGCTTCATGTTTGCCTTAATGATGAATGAATTGATGCAGTATATTCAAGACGATGTGCCTCTTTGTATATTATTTGTGGAGACATAGTATCGATTAGTGAGCCATGCAATGGAGTTTATGTTAGGCTGGAAGTGTGGAGACAAACTCTGGAGTCTAAGCGGTTGAGATTGAGCTAGCATGCAAGATCAAAATAGAGTATTTGGAGTACAAATTTAGTTATGTTGTCACGACCCAAAATCACGAGTCGTGATGGCACCTATGTTCCCAACCAATAGGTAAGCCAACCAACATATTTTAACAAACTTAACTAACTAATAAGTGAAAAGACAACAAATTTCCAAATCTCCAACACTGAGTTCCTTATAAGTACGAATGCGGAAAACTGAAAAAAAATACTACCCAAGAATTGGTGTCATAAGTACAAGAGCTTCTAAAATACGATGCAAGTCTGAAACTAAAAAGACAAATCTAACATAAGGGATATCCTGTCTGAATACTGAATAACAGAATAAGTAAAAGATAGAGGGAGGTGTGGGCCACGGAACAGCCAAGCAGCTCACCACAACTCCAAGACACTCCAAACTCGGACTCAAACTGCTCCTCGAGATGTGCTCCTACTCGGAATCGAATCTGCACCATAAGGAGTGCAACAAGTGTAGTATGAGTACGAAACCACATGTACTCAGTATGTCTCATTGACCGACAACGAAGAAGTAGTGACGGGAGTTTATAAAAAAGAATAAATTCGTAAATTATATAAGTATATATATATATATATATATATTACACTCACTATTTAAGTTCATCAATAAAAGTAATCAAACATCAAGTACTTTCCAAACACCAAACAAAACACATAATCATCAAAAATAAATGATGTGATGAAATGCAATACAATATGATACCATGTAATGAATCTTTCCAGAATACCCAGTACTCACTCAACGTATATACATGATACTCCTCGGAAATACATCGAGAGTTCATGACCCATGGGGGACTCGCGAGGTCCATATACCGACACGGACGATCTCCACGTGTCTGTGCGGACGATCTCAACACACTATCATAATATCAAATAATTTTCGCACGGACGGTCTCCACGTGCCCAAATCACAATCCTAACATCTCACCATCCCCAGCACGGACGATCTCCACGTGCCCAACTTATACTCAGTCTTATGTCTATGCATGTGCACAATATTATTTCAATAGAGGGGATGATGATGCATCTCAATCAATCAATATGAACATAATACATAACCACCTCAATTTTCACAACTATACGGGTGAAATAAATAAAACACAATCACACAAGGAATTCAAGTCAATAATATATCAGCTAATGCCCATATGCTTTGGCATTCTCAAATTTCAATCCACATTCTATAATAGTAATTTTCCTTTTTATAACACCGGTACTCGTACCAATGCCCGTCACACCATTGATACGAGACCACCATTTCTTTCCCTTACCCCTTTGTCTATTTTCTTTTTTTTTTAATCTTTAATTAGGAAAACGTCCTTCAACAAGTCTAAAAGTCTTAACATACCTTAGATGCCGAGCTTGTGCCACGAATCTTTTAAGATTTTTCCTTTCCTTTTCGCAAGGTTTCGGAACGTTCCCAATCTACCAATTTTGCAATATTCGTAAGTAAGCAATTTTTTGTAGACATTCAAATTATTATATGTCTATCATAGACGCTAAAACTCACTCATATTTTCAACCAAACTCCAAATATTGATATATATTGGAATGCCAAATTTTTCATACTTGCTAAATTTCCAGCCAAGAACTTAACTTTACATCTCCCAATACCCTTGAATTCAATGTTAAATTATATAATATACACCAAATAATTAATTACCTATCTCAATATATCAAATTAATATCTTAATTTTATATATGTAGAAAATAAGAATCAACTCCCCCAATTAACAATACCACGCAAGACCAATCGGTCTACAGTGGTCACGAAATTCCCAAAAAAAAAAATTCTAAACTGTAACCAAAAGTCATATTCAAAAAAAGAATTCTTTTACCTTTTTACCAAATGCCAATCATTGGCGTATGATTGCCCAATGATTGGCAGATCCACTACCAATATGATAATCCTAAATGGCCAATTTCCATGCTTGCCATGGAAAGAACGATGCCACTGCCTTTGCCCTTTTTTTTTTCCACCAATTAAAATAATAATAACAAGAATAAAATAATAAAATAACATACAAATCAACCCTTAAATCAAAGTACACCATTAGAATGATGGTCATTAATGGAATTTGAATACGTCCAGGGTGTCGTTTTCTTTCTTTTTTTTTTTTTTTTAAATTATGCTATATACCAATCGTTTTCCCCACTTTGATATGAACTATCCATGTAATAATATAATAATAACAACAAACCAAAATTAATTTGACAACATACCTATGGTAGAATTGAAAAGGGATGAGAAGTTCCTTGTTTTCGTTAACAGTGGTTATTGCTTCTCCTCTAGTTCATCGCTTACGGTAAGTTTCTGCCTCCACCCCTTTTATTTTCTAAACAAGAGTTTATTAACCGTGAAACCCCACTAATCTGTTATCTATATTACTTATTTAATAAAAGTTTCGTCAACTAGGTACTTGTAGTTATCAATAGTTAAAATACCCCCTTTAGATTTTTCAGAAAGAGTCGAAATAGTCCTAATTTTCAAAACGACCTAGCGGGTCGTTACATCACCTACCACTTAAACAAACGTTCGTCCTAGAACGGGAAAAGAAGAGAGCTAACCTGAACGCTCAAAAAGATGAGGATATTTACTCCTCATGTCTGACTCTGTCTCCCATGTAGCCTCCTCCACTGGACGATGCTTCCACTGAACCTTTACTGAAGCAATCTCCTTGGACCTTAGCTTCCGAATTTGCCTATCCAAAATGGTGAACGGCTCTTCCTCAAAAGTCAAATTCTGATCAAGTAACACTGAATCCCATTGAATCACATGATCACCACCTTGGTGATACTTCTTAAGCATTGAAATATGAAATACAGGATGGACACCTGACAAACCAGGTGGCAAAGCCAACTGATACGCCACCTCACCAATACGCTCAACAATCTCGAAAGGACCAATATACCTTGGGCTCAACTTGCCCTTCTTCCCAAACCTTATCACACCCTTCATGGGTGAAACCTTCAATAAAACCCTCTCTCCAACCATAAACTCTAAATCACGAACCTTCTTATCTGCATAACTCTTTTGCCTGCTCTGAGCCATGAGAAGTCTATCTTGGATCAACTTGACCTTGTCCAAGGACTCCCTCAACAAATCTGTACCCCATGGTCTAACCTCAAATGCATCAAACCAGCCAATTGGAGATCGACATCTCCTGCCATACAGAGCCTCAAATGGTGCCATCTCAATGCTCGAGTGATAACTATTATTGTAAGCAAACTCCGCTAGAGGCAAGAACTGGTCCCACTGACCACCAAAGTCAATCACACACGCCCGCAACATATCCTCGAGAACCTGAATAGTCCGCTCAGATTGACCATCAGTCTGAGGGTGAAAGGCTGTACTAAGATCCACCCGAGTGCCCAACTCTTTCTGTATAGACCGCCAGAAATGAGAGGTAAATTGGGTGCCACGATCTGAAATAATAGATATAGGAACCCCATGCAACCGAACTATCTCCCGAATATAAATCTTGGCTAACCTTTCTGAGTTATAGGTAGTCTGAACTGGTACAAAGTGTGCAGACTTAGTCAGTCGATCCACAATGACCCATATAGCATCAAACTTACCCAAGGTATGTGGCAACCCTACCACAAAGTCCATAGCAATTCGCTCCCACTTCCACTCAGGTATGGGCATCCTCTGAGTCATACCTCCAGGCTTTTGATGTTCATACTTCACTTGCTGACAATTAAAACATCGAGAAACAAAATCTACTATGTCCCTCTTCATACGACACCACCAATAGTGTTGCTTCAAGTCACGATACATCTTAGTAGCCCCCGGATGAATAGAGTACCTCGAACTATGAGCCTCCTCCATGATCAATCTAGTCAAATCACCTGTACGAGGAACACATATACGACCTTTAATCCTCAAAACTCCCTCACTATCAAGAATTGCAGCCTTGGCTTCTCCTTTTAAAACCTTGTCCCTAATCTTATATAAATCACTATCATCAAACTGTTGAGCCCGAATCTGCTCCAGCAAGGATGACCTAGCCTCCATATAAGCCAACACCTTACCAGATTCTGAAATATCAAGTCTCACAAAGCTATTGGCCAGGGATTGGACATCCCTAGCTAAGGGACGCTCGCTAACTTGTAACATGGCTAGGCTACCCATACTCACCGCCTTCCGACTCAAGGCATCTGCTACAACATTTGCTTTGCCTGGGTGATAAAGAATAGTCATATCGTAGTCTTTGAGCAACTCCAACCATCTCCTCTGCCTCAAGTTTAGATCCCTCTGATTGAATATATACTGGAGACTACGATGATCCGTGAACACCTCACAATGCACACCATAAAGATAATGCCTCCAAATCTTTAATGCATACACCACAGCCGCCAACTCTAAATCATGAATAGGGTAGTTCTTCTCATGAACCTTTAACTGCCTCGAAGCATAAGCTATCACCCTTCCCTTCTGCATCAACACACAACCAAGACCAACCCGAGAAGCATCACAATATACGACAAAACCCTCTCCCTCCACGGGTAGGGTCAAAATTGGAGCAGTAGTCAATAAAGTCTTGAGCTTTTGGAAACTAACCTCACATTCGTCAGACCACTGAAAAGTCACCTCCTTCTGTGTCAATCTAGTTAATGGAGATGCAATGGATGAGAAACCCTCAACAAACCGTCGATAATAACCTGCAAGGCCCAAGAAACTCCGAATCTCAGTAACTGAAGTAGGTCTGACCCAATCTCTAACCGCCTCAATCTTCTTAGGATCCACCATGATACCCTCCTTGGACACTACATGTCCCAAGAATGCTACCGAACTAAGCCAAAACTCACACTTTGAAAACTTTGCATAAAGCTTTTTCTCATTTAAAATCCCAAGAACAATCCTCAAATGATGCTCATGTTCCTCCTTAGTGCGTGAGTAAATCAATATATCATCTATGAAGACAATAACAAAGGAATCTAAATACGGTCTGAACACTCCATTCATCAAGTCCATAAAAGCTGCTGGGGCATTAGTCAATCCGAAAGACATCACCAAAAACTCGTAATGACCATAACGTGTTCGAAAAGCCGTTTTAGGGATATCCTCCGCCCTAACCTTCAGCTGATGATAGCCAGATCTCAAATCGATCTTGGAGAAAACTGAAGCACCCTGTAACTGATCAAACAAGTCATCAATACGAGGTATCGGGTACTTATTTCTGATGGTCACCTTGTTCAATTGTCGATAGTCAATACACATACGCATAGATCCATCTTTCTTCTTCACAAATAACACTGGAGCACCCCAAGGAGATACACTCGGTCTAATAAAACCTTTGCTCAACAAATCCTGCAACTGCTCCTTCAACTCTTTCAATTCAGCCGGTGCCATACGATAAGGAGGAATGGAAATAGGCCGAGTGCCTGGCTCCACATCAATACAAAAATCAATATCACGATCTGGTGGAAGACCTGGCAAATCGGTCGGAAATACTTCTGAAAATTCACTCACTACTGGAATAGACTCAAGCATAGGAGTCTCAATACTAGTATCTCGAATGTGGGCCAAGTACGCCAAACATCCTCTCTGTACCAACTGACGAGCCTTAAGGAATGATATCACACCCTTAGAAGGATGACTAAGAGTACCTCTCCATTCTACTATAGGAATTCCAGGCATAGCTAAAGTGATGGTCTTGGCATGACAATTTAAAATTGCGTGGTAAGAAGATAACCAATCCATACCAAGAATCACATCAAAATCTATCATTTCTAAGACCTTTAGATCTGCATGAGTGTCATACCCCATCAAAGTAACAGTACATAAACGATACACTTGATCTACAACTACAGAATCCCCGACAGGAGTAGAAACACGTATCGGCAAATCAAGAGACTCACACAATATATCCAGACTAGGAGCAAAATACGTGGACACATAAGAATAAGTAGATCCTGGATCAAATAATACAGTAGCTGGTCGATGACAAACCGGAATAATACCTGTGATAACAGCATCTGAGGCTTCAGCCTCTGGCCTACCTGGAAAAGCATAACAGTGAGAACGACCTCCATCAAATTGTGAACCTCCACGACCACCACCTCGACCAGAAGGAGAACCACCTCTACTTGAATGAGAACCACCTCTACCATTCTGTGCACCACCCCTAGCTGGAGGTTGTGCAGCCCTGGAAGTCGAAGCCTGAGATCCCTGATGTAAGCCACCACGTCTGGTCCTAGGGCAGTCTCTCACAAAGTGTCCTATATCACCACACTCGAAGCAACCCCTACAAGACGCAGGTTGATGAGAGGAACCTGAATGACCAGAATGCCCTCCACGAACTACAGGTCTAGACGATGAACCCTGCGAAGTATGTACCGAGCTCGAAGAGTTATGCCCAGCGTAACCAGCCTCAGACACTGGTATAGCAGCCTGAATGGGTCTGCTGGACTGAGGGTGATAACCTCTGCCCAAGTAACCCCGACTCCTAGGCGGAGCACCACCATAATCACCTGAATAACGAGTCCTCTTGCCCTCTCGCTGCTCAAATCCCTCACGTCGAATCATCTCCAGCTCCTTAGCAGCATCTATCACTTTCTAGAATGGAACACCAGAAGCAGCAACCTGAGAAACTCCTAGACGAATTGGAATAATCAGCCCCTTAACAAACCTCCTCACTCTCTCAGCCTCTGTGGGAAGTATCATCGAAGCATGCCTAGCCAAGGCATGAAATTTACCCTCATACTCTGCAACTGACATACCATTTTGCTGCAAACCCTCAAACTCGGCTCTCTTGCGCTCCCTCTCACTGCGTGGAACAAATTTGGATAGAAATACCTGAGTAAACTCAGTCCAGGATAGTGGATGAGATCCAGCTGGCCTACTACTAATATAATCCCTCCACCACTGCTTAGCAGAGCCAGTCATCTGAAACGCTGTGTAGTCAACTCCATGAGACTCCACTAATCCAAGATTATGCAACCTCTCATGACAACTAACTATAAACTCATATGCATCCTCAGCTAAGTCACCAGTATAAGTAGGAGGATTCATTAGTCTGAACCTCCCAAAAACATCTTTTGCTCATCAATAGTCATAGAAGGCCTGTTCACCAAATGTGATGTCATATCTGGAAACTCCATACTATCCAAACGAGGAGCTACAGCGGCAGCTGGCTGAATCCTGGGAGTCTGAGAATCTGGATCAACTATCGGATCAGGAGTTTGACCTCCAACACGAGTCTGTGAGCCATCAGAAGTGACAGGCAAAGCTCCTGCCTGGGCCATCCCCTCTAGGATTCCTAACATACGAGCCAGGGTATCTTGAAGCACTGGAGGGACAATAGTACTGGTTGGAGCCTGAGCTGGCCCATCCCCCTCGACACGATCTTGCACATCCCCATGAATAACCTCTACATCAGGAGGTACGGTCCTATCACGACCCCAGATAGCTACTGGTACTTGAACATCCACAGGTGCTGCAACACGGCCCCTACCCCGACCTCGAGCTCTTCTCCTACCTCTACCTCGGACAGTGTTCCTAGAAGCAGGCGCACGAATAGGATCCTGACCACCACTTGCCGATGTACGATTCCTCGCCATCTGAGAGAGAATGAGATATCAAGATTAGAATTTCTACAAGGTCAAGTGTGCACGATAGTGAATGAAAGAACAGAATATTTCCTAAATGTCCTATAGCCTCTCGAAGATAGGTATGGACGTCTTCATACCGATTTGCAAGACTCTACTAGACATTGCTCTTGTACTCTTGAGACCGATGAACCTAGGGCTTTGATACCAAATTTGTCACGACCCAAAATCACGAGTCGTGATGGCACCTATGTTCCCAACCAATAGGTAAGCCAACCAACATATTTTAACAAACTTAACTAACTAATAAGTGAAAAGACAACAAATTTCCAAATCTCCAACACTGAGTTCCTTATAAGTACGAATGCGGAAAACTGAAAAAAAAAATACTACCCAAGAATTGGTGTCATAAGTACAAGAGCTTCTAAAATACGATGCAAGTCTGAAACTAAAAAGACAAATCTAACATAAGGGATATCCTGTCTGAATACTGAATAACAGAATAAGTAAAAGATAGAGGGAGGTGTGGGCCACGGAACAGCCAAGCAGCCAGCCCAATTGGTAAGAGGCGATCTCCTTGGGAGGGATGTAAAGGAGCCATAGGTCACGGGTTCGATTCTCCCTTGAGGCTGCATGCCAATAAGAGGGGATTAAAAGAGCGAATGGCCGCCCATGGCAGAGACAATATCTTGATGTGTGGTATCTTAAGGAGATAGCCTCTACATAAGACGCCTTTTTTGTGACAACCCCCTCCTCGGGATCCACATATTCAGGTATTGTCTATGCCATGGGCGGCCATTCGCTCTTTACACCCCTCTTATTGGCATGCAGCCTCAAGGGAGAATCGAACCTGTGACCTATGGCTCCTTTACATCCCTCAGAGGAGATCGCCTTTCACCAATTAAGCTGCAGCTTAATTGGTGAAAGGCGATCTCCTCTGAGAGATGTAAATGAGCCATAGGTCACGGGATCGATTCTCCCTTGAGGCTGCATGCCAATAAGAGGGGTGTAAAGAGCGAATGGCCGCCCATGGCATAGACAATACCTGAATATGTGGATCCCGAGGAGGGGGTTGTCACATATGTCATGCATGAGATAGACATAGAATTGAGGCTTGACACACAACTTATCTCAAGAAAGATAATTTCAAACAGGGATGTGGAGACATCAATTGTGATATCACACATCATATTGGTTCGACATGAACGAAGTGGAGACTCACCTTTGGAGTCTTATGTGATAAAACGGTACCACGTGAATTTTAAGAAAAGTTTTATAGAGTGGTGGTTAGATCGACGTTGTTATACGAGGTCAAATGATGGCCAGTTAAGAACTCTCACGTTCAAAAGATATATCTTGTAGAAATAATGATGATGAGATGAATGTGTAGACATATTAGGAGAGATAAGATCAGATATGAGGTTATTCTGAATAAGGTAGAGAGCAGCCTTTGTGGCGAACAAGATTAGAGAAATGAGATTATGATGGATTGGATGTAGTAGGCACAAAAAGAGGTAAAGGTAGGATGAAAAAGCATTGAGACTAGAGATAATTAGACAAGAAATAATGAACCTTCATATTAACGAGGATCCGGCCTTAAATAGGAGGGTGTGGAGGTAGCATATTATGGTAGGTAGCAGAGTGCTGCCTTGATTTCGAGAGTTCAAGCTTGTTGGTGTTTGTCAAGTATAGTTAGCCCTATTTTTGTTCACTTTTGAGAGTGTTGCCTTGCTTTCAAGAGGTTGGATGCGTCTTGCGTACCTCTCCATACCTTATTTGTGGAATTTCACTGGGTATGTTGTTGTTACTCCATGCATCTTACTCATTTTACTAACTAGCCTCATTATCAGATATAAATATTTTATTTTACTTGTTCATTTTAACATATCAACAAAAATCTTAGTACTCTTTTTTCATACCATTCTTTGTATTAAATAACTTCATAAAATATTAGAAATAGTCAAGTTTAGAGTTTCAAAACATTAATTAGGTTATTTTAGTAAAATACGCATCGAGTAAAAGCTTTAATAAGGGATATGTCAAGTTAACATGAACTAAAAATATGAAATGTAGAAAGTACTCATTCATTTTTGCAAATGTAGAAAGTACTCGTTCATTTTAGCAAATCAAGAGAAATTTGTTATTTTGTTTCAATATTACCCTTATTTTTAAATAAGTATTAGTGGTCAAATTTAAATTATCAAGGCATAACTAATTAGATTAATATAATAAAATAAACTACTTAAATATTGTTTTAAAAGAAGTATCAAGTCAACATACAAAATAAAATGAAAGAGAGTAGTTAACCACAAATCATGTTACAAAAGAAAGAAATTACATATTTCTACATTTAAAACTTTATACATATGGATAATCAATATTATACATTTGGATTATAAATTTAAACCCATTCTAATTATCCCAAAGAGTTATATTAAATAACATATTATCATCCATTAATTGCCCCTCCATTCTAAACTCTCCAAGATCAAAATGTGGATGCTCCATTGAGAACATTGATGAAGTTGGGCTATTATTGCTTGAAATATCACTTTTATGTTCCAATAATAGCCTTTCTATCTCCTTTTGTGCCTCACACAATTGCTCTTTCATCTTCAACACCTACAAGGAAAATATAACTTTTAAGTATCAGGGTCAAACTAATAAATCTGAACACATAGATCTTTGATCTTTTTTAAACTAAAAGTTATATATAAATATATATAAACTATGTATGACGATACTATTATAAGTCATACTAATAATTAACAAATTAAAATGAAAAAACTTTTTTTTGACTTTATGGATAATTATAATAGCAATGTCACATCAAATGGAACAGAAGGACCACATATATTGTACCTCACTTTCAAGTCGATATTTCTCAATGATGGTAAGCTCATGTTGAGTCTTTAACTTGGAGTATTCCTCCTCAAGTTTCTTGTTCTTTCATCTAGCCCTCTTGTTTTGGAACCACACCGCGACTTGGTGAGGATCAAGCCCAAGCTCAGAAGCAAGCTTGGCCTTCCTCTCCATCTCTAGCTTGTGCTCGTCCCCAAAACTTCGTTCAAGAAGATTAACTTGTTCTTCACTAAGCAACTTTCTCTTCTTCATCACAACCTCACTAGTGTTGTTTCTCCCTTCAACTTCGTTCTTCTTCCTTCTCCTTCGCGGTTTCACCGTCTCTCCTAAAGAGACGAAGGTATAAACATCATGTTTACAACATTAATAATCAAAGAAATTATGATCCTTTTCCATAATTTGTTTTTACAATACATACTCAAAGAAATGAAATTTAAATTAAAGTTGTTGCTCTAACCTTGTTGTTGTGCTAATTGGGCGTGAATATGGGGGTAGAAGTGAGAGATGAGTTCCATTTGATCATCAACCTTGCTGCTTGTCATAATCCCTTTCCTTCTCTCTTGTTATTGCTTTTGCTTATTGATGTAGAAAATGAAATGGAAGTGGATATATAGCTACAAAGTGTAGAAAGGAATACTTTTAAAAAATTATGGTATTTGGTGGGGCTTTATTTTATAGAGCTAGCTAGTTGTATATGATGCACCTTCTTTCTCTCTTGATGTTCACATGTCCTGTTCAGAACGACAATAACATATCTAATGTAATTTCATATACATAGAATTTGAGGATGACATTAGAATACTGTATACAAAGATTTTACCTCTATCTTTGTGCGAATTCCATCCGTCAATTGTTTAGAATATTCTCTATATATATATACTAGCTTGAGAGTTGAGCCAATAAGGTGAATTAACTTTTTATTTAATTTGAGAAATGAAAAAGGGATTGAAAATTTAAGGACATGTAGCTTTGTTGTCTTTAGTTGGTGAAACTTGTCTAGGTTAATTGGATATATAGCTAGCTAGAAAGCTAATTATCTATAGCTTTAGGCTTTAGCTTAACTAGTTTGTTTGTTAGTATTGTTTTGGCATTTCTCTCATCACCATCTGGACCCTCTTGTTTGAATGGATATGGGACCTCGTTACATTTTATATGATAATATTTGATTAAACGTAAAATTAATAATAATAAAAAACTGATATAAAAGATAGATAAGTTGCTTGATAATTTGGAAAATGGAAATAGCCTATATTTTAATTATTATTATTATTATTATATTTACAATGATACTAATGTGATATTAACTTAAATAAAGAAGTGGGGATATATATATAGCTGGGGTTTCCAACTTATTTGAGTCTTAAGCATAGTTATTATTATATATATAGTGTATGCAAGTGAAATCCTTTTTGTTAAGAATAGTTTAATGGAAATGATTAAACTTTAAATATATGCGCATGGTGTGGTAGGAATCCCTTTAACATGCTTTTAATTACTTGTTAATTATAAATTTGGGTCCATGCTTAAGTACTAATTGGTGTCATGTTTATCCCGACAAGTTAAGCTCATGTTTCCCATCTTCAAACTTGGAATTTTGAATGCTAATAAAGATTGGATCAAAACACCTACTTCATGGCTAATCAAAATCATCCCCATCAATGTGTTCGGGAAGTCACAGATATATATTGTTCGATTAATCAGTTTATTATTAGGACTGAAATACGCATATATTATCAGTATATATATATGTAATTTATACATATTTTGTAATGAGGAATTATCGCATATAGGCACTAAAAAATAACTTAATAATGCTCCATATTTATAGTTTGTTGATTACGATTCGTAGCTACATGTTAAAGAGAGGAGAGAGGTGAGCGAGATCGAGAGAGGGATGAGAGAGCTTAGAGAGACGAATTGTATATGTATATTTGTCAAATGATTGTATATATGTAACTGGTATACATATGTATTTGTAGGTTTGGCGAGCGAGATTGGGAGAGGGAGGAGAGAGGCGAGCGAGAGAGCATAGAGAGAGGAGAGAGCCGAATTGTATATGTATATGTGTCAAATAATTGTATATATGTAATTGGTTACATATGTATTTGTAGGTTTGACGAGCGAGATTGGGAGAGGGAGGAGAGAGGCAAGCGAGAGAGCGCAAAGAGAGGAGACAAGCGAACTATGTAACTGGCATACATGTGTATTTGAATATTTCGCGATCGAGATCGGGAAAGGGAGGAGAGAGGCGAGAGAGAGAAGAGAGGTGAGCGAGATTGGGAAGGGAGAGAGGGTAGAGAGTGGAGAAAGACTAATTGTATTTGTATATCTGTCATATAATTGTATATATATATATGTATAATTTGTATTTATTTATATATATATATAAGTGACTTAATTACAGTTAAAAGTAATCTGCCAGTCGTAATTAATTCAAATTATAGCTATATAACTAACTAATTAATATATATTTTCTTATCCGCATATTTTTCCCAATAGCAAAATAGATGACCAAATAATTCAAACCTGTAATTATTTCTATTATTTATATTATGTTTTGTTTAACATTTTAATCTGTACTACATACTTGAATCAAAAGTATCTTTTATCACGTGGTACAGTCATAATCTTAACCGGCCACCTCGTAATTACTAATTTTCCTTCTTTTATGCTTTAGTGGTCCTCATTTAATAATTTAATTATATATAGATCTTAGCTAATTTGTAGATAGCTTTATTATTATTATTAATAATGATATAAATTATCTAATTTGATCCGTACATTTGCTAATTTAATCATTTGTACAAAACGCCAAACTCAGTGGACAGCTGTTATGCCACTAAAATACACATGATCATAGTATTTCCAAGACCAAGGGATACCAAACAAATTTTGCAAACTACTAAGGGGACATTTGCACATATTTTTTTTTTATTTTAAAAAAAAAAGTATTATCCGGAAAAAAAAGAATTTAAAAATGATATTTCAAAATTTGAGTAACGTTTACACATGAATAAAATTTGAATCTTTTTTTAGTAACCAAACATGATTCTAGAATAAATATAATATATAAACATAACTCTTAACTTGATATCATTTGATAACTCTGACCTTTAACTTTAGGTTTGCACAAGTACACACTTAAACTTGTATAAAATTAAACAAATAGACACATTTATCTAACATGACACTCTACATGACAATTTTGTGTTATACGTGTATTATGTCATGTAGGATACATGTGTTTACTTGTTAAATTTTATATAAATTTTACGCTTACTTGTACACACTCAAAATTGAACGGCATAGTTATCCGCTGAAACCAAATCGAAGGTCATGTTTATGTATTATGTCTTTCGATACAATGAATGTAGTAGTAGTTGTAGCAACACGAACATTTAGATGAGTCGGTAATTCAACATTTTTTTTCATGGAACCAACGATCATTTTATCAACTATTTCCTCAGTCTCAAATTATATGTTATGATTATCTCAAAATATTTTTCATTAGAGGCTCAAAAATTAATTATTTTTCCCAATTTATACTTAATAATAATTGTTCTATAAAACTACAAAAAACATAATAGAATTCTAAAATATTTAAAGAAAATAGATTCATATCTTAAAGACATTGATGAGGGCAAAGTAGTCAAAATTCCCTCCTAATTATTGTCATATTAAGAAAGGTGCAAAAGAAAAAACACAATAAATAATTTGATACCGAGGAAGTTCTACATAGGAATAACATTATCCATTTGGCAAAAAAAATAGGGAATGTATAAAAAAAAACTCAGTTTACCAAAAAGGATGTATATACATTAAGTGGTGATTCATTATGTACAATTAAAACTTAAACAAGGATAATCATAATATCATACATATAGGATAATAATAAACTTAAATCCATTCTAGCTCATTATCCCAAAGAGTCACATAATTGCTTTTATAATCAGCAACAAAGAACATATTATCATCCATTAATTGCTCTTCCATTCCAAACTCCCCAAGATTAAAATGTGATTGTTCCATTGAGAATATTGATGAAGTTGGGCTATTATTGCTTGAAATATCACTTTTATGTTCTAATAATAGCCTTTCTATCTTCTTTTTCGCTTCGCACAATTGCTCTTTCATCCTCAACACCTACAAGGAAAACGTATATTTAAGTAAGAAGGTCAAACTAATAAATCTTCAAAGAATCTGAACACATAGAGTCTTCAAAAATTTGAAACTAAAATTTATATAAATATATATAGAAGTCATACTAATAATTAACAAATTAAAATAAAAGAACTTATTTTTACACTATTTATAATTATAATAATAGTGTCACATCAAGTGACACGCAAGGACCACATATATATATGTACCTCAGTTTCAAGGTGATATTTTTCAATAATGGTATCGTCATGTTGAGTCTTTAACTTAGAGTATTCCTCCTCGAGTTTCTTGTTCTTCCATCTAGCCCTCCTGTTTTGGAACCACACCGCGACTTGATGTGGATCAAGGCCAAGCTCAGAAGCAAGCTTGGCCTTCCTCTCCGTCTCTAGCTTGTGTTGGTCCCCGAAACTTTGTTCAAGAAGATTAACTTGTTCTTCACTTAGCAACTTCCTCTTCTTCATCACAACTTCACTAGTGTTGTCTCTCCCTTCAACTTTGTTCTTCTTCCTTCTCCTTCGCGGTTTCACCGTCTCTTCTAAAGAGATAAAAGTAATGTTTAATTAGTAAAGGTGTGTCTATAGGAGAATTAAAACAATTCAAGAGTAAATATGTGGTGATCAAAGTTGGACTATTGAAAGTATAAAGAATAGTGAATATAACTTTGTTTTTGAAGAGTACAAAGGTAAATTTGATCCTTTTCCTTTAAAAAAAACTACAAATAATTCTACACTAAGAAATTAAAGTTGAAGTTGTAATTCTAACCTTGTTGTTGTGCTAGTTGGGAGTAAAATTGAGGATAGAAGTGAGAGATGAGTTCCATTTGATCATCAACCTTGTTGCCTTTCATATTTAATCCCTTTTCCATCTCTCTTGATGTAATGAAATTGAAGATTTTGAAGAAAATGGTACTTAGAGGGACTTTATTTATATAGAGCTAGTTGTACCATTATTCTCTTTTGAGTTTATTATGATAAATTCACTAGACTTTGTTACATTAAGTCATCTAATTTTCAAGTAAATCATAGTAAAAAACTAATCATTTTTCTATTTTTTATCACCAAAAGTTATTATGTTGTAAACATGTGATTCAGATCTAATCGAATAATGATATGAATAATAAATAACAAGTGGGAAATTTAAAAAAATCACTTATAAAAGTCATCCAATTTTTAAGTTAATGACACAATTAAAGTCATTCAATTATGACAAAGTTAACAAAGAAAATAAATTTCTCTTTGAATATTTATATAATAAAAAATAATTTTTTAATTTCGTACGATAAATTTAAAATTGAATGACTTTACATAATAAAAATGAATTTTCTTTTTGTTGATAAACTCAAAACTGAATAAGGACTAATAAAATTAGTCACTTGTAAAAAAAGGTTTTTGTTTAATTTGTAAAATGGAAAATGGATTGAAAATTTGACATGTAGGTTTATTATCTTAGTTGGTAGGAAGAAAGCTAATTATAATTGACTATAGTTATAGGCTTAATTAGCTTAACTAGTTTTGTTAGTTTTCTGTCCTTCTAGAAGGTTCAACACCATTAATCAAACTCTCTTATTTTTTAATGATGAACTGAAAAAAGTCAAAATTATCATTTAACTATTTAAATTAGAGTAAATATATTTAATTAGTTTTATAAATTAATTTCAAAGTTATTTTTTTTATTTGTACTATCAAAATAAAATACTTATCTCATACATAATCTTTGATGAATTTAAATATCTAGAATTTTCAAAATTTTTAAAACGGAAATTTATATATAGAAAAAAGGCATACATGATAGATTTACTATAAGTCATACTAGTAATTATTAACAAAATTAAAATACTAACAAACTTTTTTGTTTTACTCGATTACCAATAATTATTATAAGTGAAATAAAAGGACAATAAATGTACCTCAGCTTCGAAATGATATTTTTCGATGATGGTACCCTCATGTTGAGTCTATAACATTAAGTGATCACTAATATAGAATCTATATTAGTTCCTAACGGATACTAAAAAAATTACTTGAATATAATCTCCTGATCTCGACATTCAAGCATTAATTCTTGCACTTCGATGGCGAATAACTAAAGTAATTCTCATATCGCTAGCTGAACTAATAGATGAGGATTAACTCCTAAAATTCTTATTAATTAATTCTTTCTCAACCTCAATTTTCCTTTTTTGAGCTCAATCAAAGTAAATGGATGAGTCTTAGAATTTGCTTCACCCTTAAGAAATTAAAGTACAAAAATTAATTAAAGAAGCATTAAGTGATCACTTTCTTAAAGATAAAAATAATTCAATTTTAAATAAAATAAACAAGAAATTTAAACCAAATTTCAATAAGAAATATTCTCACAAATAAGATTCTAGCAAAATATAATAAAATACTACACTTAAATATATTAAAGAAATGGAAAAATGTTCAAACAATTCTGAACCCAAATCTTTAAGTCTATAATCCCAAAAGTGTTGAACAATCCTAGCTCTAAGGATCTTGTATTTTGCCAATGATGAGAAGAAAAAAAATTAATCTTGGCAAATTTGTAGAAATCTCATTGGTTTAGGAGCTAATAATCAAAATGCACTTAAGTTTGCAATATTTACAAATTAAATCTTATTAGAATTTGATGCGTCCAGATACATAGATCTTGAGATACATGAAATCACAATTAGATGTAATTTATTCTATAGATTATATTCAAGTGGATTCACATCCTGAAATATATAGACAAACCACATTGGCCTCGCTCATCTTCCTCCCATCTCACTCACCACTCTACTGTATATGTGGTATATTAGATACATCACAATCACACCAATTATATACAAATATATGTATTTGATGTGTATCTAGTGTGATTCACGCGTATCTAGGATATATAGCTATCACACTTGCATCCTTCCCCATCTTGTTTGTCCTTCTCTCTATTTTAATGTATCTGACAATAAAAATAAATGTATCTAAGTGTATCTTCTCAATTATTTACAAATACATGTATTTGGTGTGTATCTAGTGTGATTCACGCGTATCTAGGATATATAGCTATCACACTTGCATCCTTCCCCATCTTGTTTGTCCTTCTCTCTATTTTAATGTATCTGACATAAAAATAAATGTATCTAAGTGTATCTTCTCAATATATTATAGAAAGCTCTAGATAAATAGTATGATACGTAATTATATAGAAGTATAGATCAAATAAGTATAAATAATATGGATATATGTCTAATAAGGTCATTTTAAAATCTACTAAGTGTTGGTTTTATATTCCTAAAAAATTCCAATAAAAAATAAACACAAATAGCGCTTCGGCTTTTAGATTTACATATTTGCATTTTTAACCATTTTGCGCTTCTAAATGAATGACCAGTCCTTATTATGATATTGTGTTTGTATATGATGTATACCAGGTATCATCAATGATAGAATATTTTTGAAAAGGAATAAATGATCAGTCGTCCATGGTATATACCATGTGGCATATAGAATTGGGTGTATTTCTTGCGAAAATTGTGCGTAACAGTAAATTATTAATTTAAAATAAATGTAACAGTAAATTATTAATTTAAAATAAATGTTATAGCTATTATTTTATTTAATTTCAATTCATGACGAACTTCTTGTCATTCGTTGCTCTCCCTTCTCTCTGAAATTTTCCTCGCCATTCTCCTTTTCTTTCAGTTATCTTCACTTGCTTCTTTCATTTTATACAAACACAACTGTATAATTTGTGCTTGTGTTTTATAAAGCGAGGGAGACTGTATATACAAATATAAATATATATATTTCTGTTCTATACACATATGATCGTACAAATACGAATCTTCTCCTGTCCAATACTTTTTTGCATTTCTCTCCGTCCCACTTTATACAAACACAATTTATACAAAATAAAATGCATAATTTATGTTTGGATAAAGCGAGAGAGAGAGAGAGAGAGATTTGATATACAAATATAAATATTTTAACTCAATTCAATTGTATACAAATTCAAGTTTTATGCAAATATACAAATACAATCAATAATATACATACAAGTCACAATCATTAAAACTATCTCAAAGCGAGGGGAATGAAGAAGCGGCAACAGAACATTAAGGGTCCACTTAGACATGCGATATTGAATCATGATTTGAAATCAGATTTTTAGTTGAACTTTTATTTGCACATGCACTTTTAAATCCTTAATTTATGAAAATTATTAAAATTTTCATAACTTATACAATTTTACCATATGAGCAACCATAATTCATGAAAACAAAGTACTAGAATATCTTAAGGTGCCACTTTGTTCAAACTTTTAGTTACACATAATTTATAAAAATTTACTAGGCAATAATAGTAGTAACTAGTTATTCTTTAATATAATTATTTCAGATGGTACGAATAATCTCTTCACTTCAAGCATGAGATGTTTTATATATATAATTTTTAAAATGATGGGTCCTTTTTGTTTTTACAAAATATAAACTTATTTGTCAAGTTTTACATTTTTAAAAGAAATAGTATCACGATTTATATTTTAAATCATGATTCAAAATCACATATTCAAACGATGATTTAAAATGGAAAAATTACATAAATTGATATATTTTAATAAATAATTACTGATTTGAGCAATACTTTTTATTTATTAGCATTTATAGCAATACTATGTTAAATCTGTCATATGTATTAAAAGTGAATTATGTATGCAATATATATGAATTATATATGAATTATAATTGTTTTTTAGATATATTATGTTTGTTTGGTAAAAATTTGACACATTGTATTATAAGTAAATTAAAATGTGTGATAAATGAATTATTTATCCTTAAAATTTGTATTATATATGAATAAAAAATTGTTCTTTGTAATATGAATTAAACTTGTATTATAAATGAATTAAAGTGATCAAGTGAAAAAGCAATATTATTGCTATAAATGTTAAATATTCCATTATTATAGTATATTTATGTAAGTTTCCTATTTAAAGTTGTGAATGCATATCCCATGTCCAAACACAAGCTAAAGAAAACACGGTAGAACTTTTTTCTAACTAATTTAAAAATAGAAAAGAACAAAAAAGAAAATTTTAATTTATAAAATAAACAAAGAAATTTTTGTAACGACCTGTTTAGTCGTTTTGAGCAGCAGATTTTATTTCTGGGAAAAACTGTCTGAGTCGACGGAACCCACGACGGACCGTCGAGGGTGTCTCGTTCCAAAACACTTAGGAATTCTGAAATTTGAGTGCTGAAATCGACTCTCTGAACTCTGTGACGGACCTGCAGGACGGACCGTCACAGGTATGACGAACCTCGTGAGCCCCCGTTTCAAAACACTTCAACTCTTGAGAATTTGGTACAGGGAACGATTCTCTGAACGTCGTGACGGAAGTGCAGGACGGACCGTCGTAGGTACGACGGGCCGTCACAGACTCTTAAAGGAAATTGAGTCTCTGACGAACCTGCATGACGGACCGTCGCAGGCACGACGGGCCGTCACAGGTTGCGTAAATCCCAGGCGGGGTCGGATTTCTGTTAAGTTTTAAAGGGGCGGTTTGGACTATTTCTGCTATAATTATAAAATTTGTGGGTTTATATTAATAAC
Source organism: Solanum chilense (assembly GCA_032847665.1). Classification (NCBI taxonomy): domain Eukaryota; kingdom Viridiplantae; phylum Streptophyta; class Magnoliopsida; order Solanales; family Solanaceae; genus Solanum; species Solanum chilense. The sequence goes on from CM064965.1 coordinate 7,356,994, forward strand.
TCAATCTCTTGGGGGATAAAAGAGGTAACTTTGAGTAAATTAGTGGGGTATTATTGTCATCTTTTACACTTAATTATATGTTAATTAGGGTAAAAGAAAGAGGGTTTGAATAAAGAAAATAGAAAGAACAAAGAGAGAGAGAGGGGATCGAACGAGGGAGAAGAAGAAACGCAGCTTGGGGAAATTTGCTTGCTTGAATACTAATCTTCGGTGGAGGTAGGTTATGGTTTTGTTTCTATGATATTCGTAGTAAACTCTTAATAGCGAATGATATGTATTGGTAGTATTGTAAACCCTTCTATATGCTTAAATTGTATGCTTGCATGAATATGATTATGTGATTGTGATAAAATAAGCATGATGAAGCTATTGAATCCCAAATCTTGAAAGAAACCCTAATTCACTTTGTTAATGAAGATGCCTTGGTATAAAAGAAGTCTTGATAAATTATATAATGAGAATGATGATGCCTTGGTATAAAAGAAGGCTTGATAAATTTTATAATGAGATTGATGATGCCTTGGTATAAAAGAAGGCTTGATGAATTAGGGGATCGGGTGCCACGTTCCGGTACCAGGATAGAATGAGGATCGGAGTGTCACGTTCCGACACCAGGATAGTATATGGATCGGGTGCCACGTTCCGGTACCAGGATAGAAATAGAGGATCAGGTGCCACGTTCCGGTACCAGGATAGTATATGAGGATCGGAGTGTCACGTTCCGACACTAGGATAGTATATGGATCGGGTGCCACGTTCCGGTACCAGGATAGTATATG